>JAIUJO010000450.1:7500-167500 GCA_023846275.1 Vanilla planifolia
AAGGTTGAGGAAGAAGAAGAAGGAGCGGAGGAGGAGAAAGAGGAAGAAGAAGAAGAACATGGGAAGAAGAAGAAGTAAGAGGAAGAAGAGAAAGTAGAAGTAGAAGAAAAAGAAGAAGAAAAAGAATACGAAGAAGAAGAACAAGAAGCAAGAGAAGAAGTTGAAAGTGAAGAAGAAGAAGAAGAAGAAGAGGACATCGAAGAAGAAGAAGAAGAAGAAGAAGAAGAAGGAAAAGAAGATGTGAGAGGAAACAGAACAAGCAGAAGAAGAAGGAGAAGAGCAAGAAGAAGAAGAAGAAGAAGAAGAAGAAAAAGAAGAACATGTGAAAGAAGGAGAAGAAGTTGAAAAAGAAGAAGAAGAAGAAGGAGTATAGGAATAATAATATGAAGATGAACAAGATGGAGAAGTAGAAGAAGAAGGAGAAGGAGAAGAAGTAGAAGAAGAAGAAGAAAAAGAAGAAGAAGAAGAAGTAGAAGAACAGGAAGAAGAAAAAGATTTCGAAGAACAAGAAGTAAGAAAAGAAGAAGAAGAAGATTAAAAAGTGGAAGAGGAGGAAGAAGACGAAGAAGATGACGATGGAGAAGAAGAAGAAGAAAAGAAGAAGAAAAATAACAAGAACAAGAACAAGAAAAAGAAGTAGAATAATAAGAGGAAGAACAAGAAGAAGCGGAAGAAGAAGAAGAAGAAGAAGAAGAAGAAGTAAGAAGAAGAAGAAGAAGATGAGGAAGAAGAAGAAGAGGAAGTAGAAGAAGAAAAGAAGAAGATGAGAGAGAAGAAGAAGAAGAATGAGAAGAGGAAAAAGAAAAGTAGGAGACAAAGAAGATGGTGAAGAGCAAGAAGAAGACGAAGAAGAAGAAGAAGAAGAATGATAAGAACAAAAAGAAGAAGAAAAAGAAGGGGAGGAAGAAGAAGAACAAGAAGAAGAAGGAGGAGGAGAAGAAGAAGAAGAAGATGGTGATGATGTTGAAGAAGAAGAAGAAGAAGAAGATGACGATGATTATGAAGAAGAAGAAGCAGAAGTAGAAGAAGAAGAGGAAGAAGAAGAAGATGGAGAAGAAGAAGATAAAGAAAAAGATGAAGAAAAAGAAGGAGATTATGTAGATGATGAAGTAGAAGTGGAAAAAGAAGAAGAATAAGTAGAATAAGACAAAAATGAAGAAGAAGAAGAAGTTGAAGAAGGAAAAGAAGAAGAAGAAAAATAAAATGAAGAAGAAGAAAAGAAGATGAAGAAGAAGAAAAAGTAAAAGAAGATGAAGAAAAAGAATCGTATAATAATAATAATAATATTAATAAGAGGAGGAGGAAGAATAAGAAGAAGAAGAAGAAGAAGAAAAAGAAGAAGAAGAACAAGTAAGAGGAAGAAGATGATGTAGTAGTAGTAGTAGCAGAAGAAATAATGATTTTACTATATCCTTATTTTCCTTTTTTATTTTTCTTCCAATTTTATTTTTTCAAAATCTTCAATGTGCTCCAAATCTACCACTTTTTGCTATGCATAATTCCATCAAACAGTGCTTGAGTAGATTGTTTTACAAATAAGGTTCCCTAGTCAAATGTTCTATAGTGCTATTTATTTTAGAATATCATACAGAGACAGCATCCATGAACTTGGCTTTTTATGTCCAATTCGTATCTTACATGTTGATGTAACACTTCCATCCAAAAAACACCAAAGTTTTCATATATGGGCTTCTTGTTATTACAAAGTACAAACAATGTCTTATTTATAATTTTTTTGATGATAAATCAATTTAGACAATAAGACAAATAGAATAACTTGAATTATTCAATCATTATGATTTGGAGATAATATATCACCAAGTGAAAAGCAAAAGTAGATTCCAATTCTTTAGGAACTACAAAAGTTTATGATTTATAACATAGAGGAAGTTCAATTAAATATTTAGATAGATAATTGAGAGATATATGTTATATCCATAACAAATAGAAGGAACTTTACTATTGACATTTTGGCAAATTGATTGTAAGAAGCTGTCCTTAACCAACAAGGTGACGTGTGGAAGATTAAAACCCAAATGATTGTAAGTTTGAAAATGAGGTTCTTAACCCCAAAAACTCATATTTGATTTATCAAGAGAACATTATTGACAAAATATTATATTACATAAGGATTCCAAAGTTATAGCATATTTTGGAAAAGGTTTCGTGATCCATGTGATACTCAACTAATGTCTAACAGAACATTCTTGGCTCAAAATAAAAGTCGATGAAAGTGAATATTTAAAACACTTAAGAATATGTCAGTGCTTTGCAAATTATGTTTTAATGACAACTAGGATAAGTATTTCATTTTTAATTAATTTTCTTACAACAATATTTATTACTCTAGCATAAAGATGACACTATACAAAGTATTACATAATAAGATGTGTTAATTATCGTTATACTAGTATGAACAAACTAACAATACTCTAATTGATATAGATATGGCTTTTTATTCTATTATGAACATCTAAATAATCAAAACAAGAATTCAAATGAAATAGATTTACTCCACAAAAATTATGATAAGAAAATTAAGAAAGTGGACTTTTTGGAAGAGGATCATGTATGTTTAAAGGTAGGTCCTATGAAATGCATTACAATATTTTGAAAGAGAGAATAATTGAAGCAAGACAGTTTGAGTCTTTGTGGATTATTGAAATAAATTGTTTTATTATTTATAAGATAGTTTTATCAATATCATTGCTAGAGTACATCCTGTATTTTGTCCTTCAAACTTAAAAAACTTTTTAGTAAAGGTACTTATATATGTAAATACGATCAAGCAACATAATGGTGCATCCTAAATTATTTTATACAAAAATTCAAATGGCATTCTGAACAAGAGAAATCAAGAAAATATAGAAAATGAGCATCCTATGGACAAGTTATATTAACAAATAGATACTTGGAAAGTCAAGGAAGGGATGCTTTGGAGACATCCCAACATTTTTTTAATTTCAATGATTAAATTTTCGTACAAAGGGACAATTACAAAATAATGAAAAACCTTTAAGATTCATTTAATGTTTGTTGAAATAATGAAAGTGCATAAAATTTTATTTTAAATGTCATGAAATGAAATTTGCATATGGATATTTTTGTATAACATCACAAAGACTATTATTTAAAAAGCTAATAATATGGATAGGTAGTCAAATATTGAAGAAAAAAATGAAAAGGAATCTCAAATAATAATTCTACTTGAATTGAAAGAGGATATGTCATAAAAAGAAAAACCAAAACATATTAAAAATAATATTAATTTAATTGTAAAGCAATTTTTAAAGAAAAATTAATAAAAGTGCTAAACTAGAAACATATGAATTTTTTACTATAATAAAGGCTTCATGGACTAGTTTTTTATGAAATTGGTCAAAAGACTTTTCGATGTCATTTGTGATATAATGTGCAAGAAATGCAAATCATTATAAGGTTTATATCACAAGGCATATCTAACAAAAAATAAATATACTAAAAAAGGAGAATATTAAGAGGAATGTAATGAATAACAAAGATAATACATGTAGGAGAGAAATACAAAAAATGTTTTAAAGGTTAGGTGGAGTGAAACAAATAAGATAATTAAGGAAGTGCTTTCAAGAAAGATGAGACTTAATATTGCATGTTGAGACCAAATAGTTCCATAAAAGGATGGAATGGTCCAAAAATATTGTAGAATGGAAATAGTGCCACTATCCAATGATAGTCGATAGTTTGATGATGGTTTCAAAGAGCACTGGATGGTTAATGTGTTGTATTTTTCACCCTTAGTTATGATGCTTTGTTTGATGATAAAATCATAAGTTTTACTAATGAATTTTCTAGCAAAATATTATGCAATGTTTTGTTAAGATCTAAAAGATTGGTTCATATTATTTGTTATTTTATGAAAACATTTTGTCAAAGCAGCTTAAAAGTCAAGATAAAGTTGTCTCAAGCACTACTTCCAAATAGCTTGAAAGAGTTTTTCAAAAATGACTAATGTAATGACTTAACTAATGGAAATGAAATTAATCAACATGTGTGACTGATTTGTGGTTCAGTACTAAGACTATAAGGTTGGATGAATTCTTGCAGTTGGATCAAAACAAGTATATGAATCCCACATGATGGGTTGAATTATGAGTTTTAGAATTTTTTTATATTATTTTTATTTATTAAAAGTTCTTCACAAAAATAATTTTATGTTTGTAGAAAACTTTAGTTTTATATTTTTTTTATTTTTATGATTAAAAAATAATAAAACAATTAAATTAATACAATGAAATTTTTAAAATGTTTGTTTCAAACTAGAACCTACATCTACTCCCAACTAAAGTCATAAAAATAGCCACTACCAAAAACTTTACAACTTAAAGTTTTTTCTTATGTGATACCTCTAACCTGCTAGCTTTAACAAATTTAATTATAACACAAGATTTTGTAAGCATAAAAATAACTTAGGTTTTTATGTCATCTAACTAAACTAAGGCTTTTATAAATATTATGCCACCCATCTCAAACGAAAAAGGAAAAATATAACAAGGAGGAGAAAGCATGATAAATTCATATAACTTTTGATGCTTGTTTATTAATAGAACAAGGATTAATGAGCTCAACATTATTATGATAATAAGAAATTAAAAGTTTAGAGGTTCGAGGACTAGCTAAAAGAATTTGTTATTTTGTGAAAAACTAGGTTATAATTATTGTCAAATGATTTTATGATAGTAGAAAATCTATTGTGCTTTGTTTAGATCTAAAATATTATTTCATGTTTAGTAGTTATTTCATGAATACCAATTTTGTTTAGATGGAAAAAATTTGATCAAAGTTGTTGAAAATTTAAGGAAAAGTCATTTCAAATGGTGCTTCTAAACAGCTTAAAAGGCTCTTCCAAACAACTTAAAATATTTATTCGAATTGGTTAATGTAATGGCTCAAATAATGACTAAGGAATTAGGCATTAGGTGGGATCGACCAGCACCATTGGATCTTATTAGAGAGGTTATGGATTTTTAGATCAAAGATTATAAAATAGTTTAGTTCTAAATGGTTAGATAAAGACAGATAAGATTTAGGCCATCAGATCAGTTAAGATGACATCTAGATCATTTGATTAATCATTTATAAAGGATAAAAAACCCTTCTATAAAACATTTAAATAAGGATTTCACTGTGAATAAAGATGTGCATTGCAATCAATAAACTAGTATTCTATTTTATAATAAAAAACATATTTACAAATTTATGCATATGTTTTCAATCCTTGAGTCTTTTTGAATACTTTAAGATTCATTGAAGACCTTTAATTCATTATCTTCAAAGATACGTCACTTGTTTAATAAAATTAAATCTTATTCACCCTAATCAAGCCCATTGGGAAAAAATAACAAGCATTTATGTCTTTACTCTTCAAAGGCAAAGGTAGCCAAATAAAATACAATTATATGCACCTACTAGATCGAGAAAATGACACCAAAACTCTTTGAACAATTTTAAATCAGCATCTAACTCACGAATTCAGATTTAATTGAGTATAAATGTAATAGAAATAGATGAAATCATTTTAGAGTGAATAGGGGTAGCTAATCCAAACAATACACTTATTACATATTCCAAGAAAAATCTTATGAATCCATAATGATCCATCATTCATGCAATGTGGGATAAAAACCTATAATTGATTCATGCAACTATAATTAATATTGCGAGAGTTATTTTGCCATCTAATTGCACAATTACGTGATAAAATCATCGTATTCACATCCTCTTTTGAACACCTAATTATGAATGTCATGCAATCACACAATTTTTTGATCTAAACATTAGATCTAAATCTGAACATCAAATCTCTAATCAAATATAATAGTCCAAATCAAATCCTAATTTCTAAGTAATGCTTATTTAATTTGTTGTTTTATCATGCATTTTGGTATGAAGAGGTAAAGGAGGCTTCTGTTGGAGCAGCTCTTATGTAACAACATTTTTAAGAATTATTTTGAGATATATAGATTTTTATAATTTATTATTACTAACTAATTAATGAATTTGAAAATTTTTTTAACCATTAAAGAGGTCTATAAATAAGTGACTCTTAAACAAAATTGACTACTGAAATTTTTACAAAATCTAAAAAATAATTTTCACATCATGACATTGAAGTTGTTAGCATACAGTGCTCATTTTCACTTCTTTATGGTATGTCTTTCAATCATCAAACTCCTAACCCTACTTTTTTCTCTAATCAATGAAGTTCTTAATTTTCTTTATAGAATTCAATCAATCAAAATACTTTTTCCTCATTAAATATTTTTTAATCATTTTTTTATTTGTATTAATTTCAATTTTATGTAACTAAATTATTTTATTATTTATTTTTTATATTTATTATGTTATAAGACTATAGTAGGTTATTTCTATTGTTTCATTATTATGTTTACCTTATTTTTGTTAGGGGTACATGTAATCTTCATTTTAATTAAAAATACTTTATAATCATTTATTTATATTCTCTATATTTGTTAATTTTTTTTCATAATTTTTATTAAATTTTATTATTAAAAAAATCAACGTATCTTAAAATAAAAGCAATACATTTTAAAAATTAACATTCGTTAAAAGTGACATTTAAAGATGTACTAAAGTTTATTAAGAAAATAATTTAAAGCATTTTTTTAAATATTCCCTAAGGAATCAAAATTTTTTTTTCCAAAAACCTCATGCCCGTCGTACTAGAACAAACTAGATAGAGTGCATATAAAGCTATTTAAATGATATTAGTATTTTTCTATTTCTTCATTGTATGACAAAGAAATGTGTTAATGACCTTTCAACAAGTTTTGGTCAACTTGATAGTGGACTAGATAGTAAAACAAGAACATGGAGTGGAAATAGGTTGTGGTTGGAATTGATGTTACATGCTTATGATTATTGTTACTCACTCGTTGAATTCTCCAAAATGTTGGATGAAATAGTTGTATGGTCAATAAATTATTTCATAAAACACTTTTAACCCAATATAATAAGTCAAAGATGATCTAAGAAATTTAATTGAAGTAGGGTAAGCACATTGGAGTGCCACTAAAAGAAACACATGCATTAATTGCTTCAAATCTGGTGGACACAAAAAAAAAGTAATATGCACATTATTTTCATGATTTCTAAAAAATATGGATAATACAAAAAAACTTTTACTACAAATAATATCGGCAATCTACAAAGTTGAACTATGTATTTTAATTTGTTTATTATAACACAATAAAAATTATATTTTTTTATTATAATATGGAACTAAAAATTAATGATAAATTGTATATTGCTAATTTGTTTAGTAATGTCATATGCTTTGTGCAAGCTACTTTAGATGAATTGTGATTTCGTATTGTAATCGTTGTATATATACTAGAATCCTGATATATGACAATTAACTTTTACTTTAGTCTTTTTGCTTAGTACAAAACATATTTTTAGCTTTATTTTTCTTAATAGAATATTTTTTAATATGTTGGCATCTATGACAATTTTTTTAAAATAATATAACATTGTTTTAATATTTTAAGTATTTGTTCATTAATCATTCTTTCTATTTTGACTATTTTACAAATTTTTCAAAACATTTTTTCATGCCTTTGAAAAATTATGCTAAATAATTTGATGTCTGTACATATTTGGTAAATCTTATTACTTCGTTTCTTTTCTACAAAAAAATTAATTAAATTATTTAATAAAACATGATTTTTTTTCTTAAATTATTGTGGCAATTTTGTTGACCTTTTTGTCAATTTTTATGTATCTTATCACTTATTATTTTTTTACATTAAAATATCATTTCTATTTAAATTTGGTATTTCCTATTAACTTTTCTAAAATCCAAATTTTGTTATAGAATTTATGCATATACGTTGGACTTTTTAAACGTCGAAGAATAATAGATATTTTTTGATTTTCATTGTTTTTCAAATTTCTCACTTCACTGATATAGTTCTCATTTTTTTTTATTTTTTAAACTGATTTTTTATTAATAACTTTTCATAATTTTGATTAATTTAATTATTTAACAAAGAAATATAATTGTCTATCTATGCTCTTACAATTTGTTTTATATTGGTTTGCTCGTTAAGCTCGGATTACACCAAAATATATTTTTCGCAAGCAAATACATGCCATTGATATTAAACAATTTTTAATTATGTTAAATATACTTAAGCCTTACATTTAAGCATTATATGTTTATTATATTTCAATTGCACAAAAAATTATTTGTTAGCTTTTTTAATGTTTTATGCCATTATTGTAAAAACAAATCCTAACACATTTGAAGTTTATTTGAAATTATGCGACAATGAAAACAATAATAATACTTAGGATAATAAGTACTAAAAATATTAAAAATTACTTTGTTACATACAAAGAAAAAGTATTCTTAGCTAACCAATCATGTTAAGTATTTAAGTTTGCTAAAAATGGTAAAAAAAGTAACGATAGAACTTTAAGATAGTGTTTTTTTAATAATAATATAATATAACCTTAAAAAGAAAATAAGATATTTATTTATGTGATATAATAGTTGAGGAAATTATAATTGTTTATAGCCAAGTAAATAATAAAAAACAAAATATCCAATAGATAAAATTTTAAAATGGAATACTAAATCTTCTAACAAAAAAAAATATCATTTTTGATAAAAACATTGATAATATATTAATAAAAAATGAAAATGGATCACAATGATTTTAAAAAAAAGTTGTAGAGAATATTAAATGTGTTATATATTTTTCACAAAACAAGTTGCCAAAACCATGCTGGTAATGAATATTAAATGGGAAATCTCGTATAACAAAGGAGTTTAAAAAACTAAGTCAAAACTACGATCGTCAAAGGTAAAATATTATAGTGTAATGGACATAAAAAATGTGTTCATGAAAATAAAAATTACGGAAAGGACAAAAAATGAAAAATCATATAAAGAAAAATAATTTATAATTATTAATGCTAGCATGCATGACATGTTATGGATGTTTTTTTGGTTATTTCACTCATAAATATTTTTTTATTATATAAAATGTTTAAATAAAATAAAATTAGTCAGCAAAAGACATTTAATATTTTTAAAATCATTTAAAATAAATTATTAAAAATCATTTTTATAAATTACCATCATAACAAACATGTTGATATGATGTAACAAGTTTCGAACAATGTAATTTAATATAACTATTAAGATAATCAAACCTTTGACATTTAAATAATGTAATTAATTATTATTTGAAAAATTAATTTTATTATCAAAAAAATAAATATCCAAGTTTGACAAAAAAATATAAAATTATAAAAATTTATATTCAAAAAATTAAAATAATAACAAAATCATTTTGCATAATATTTAACTAAAACGTTTCTTGAAAATAGAAATGTGATAATAATAATAATAGTAAAAAAACATGTATACAAAAGTAGTTAAATAGTAAAAATATTTGAATATTTAAAATTTATTAGATGACCAATGGCAATCATATGGAGAAAATAATATATTTAACCTTTTTCAAAATAAAGATGTACATAAAATGATAAAATTGAAAAGTTCTTTGATAAAAAGAAGTTTTTTTGTTCAAAACAATTAGCAAATTATTTTAAAAAAATATTATATTAGAAAAACATTTCTACAATATAATATATTAACAAAAAAGTATTGTAGTTATTTGATTAAGTGATATTTTATGATAAAACAAATTTTAAAAAATAATAAAAACATTAAATAAATTATTTGAGCATGAACTTAAAGTTACTTGAATAACATGTGAAAACTAACTTTAATAAAAAAAAATAACGAGTATTCAAAAATTATGTATGACATAACGAGTTTTTTTATTTTAAATGTTTTTTTTACAAATTACTCATCGTAACTAAGAAACAAATTTTAAAAAAAGATTATGAAATATCAAATTATAATTTAAAAAATTATTGAGATACCTAACTCATTAAAATATGAAAATATTCTAAATACTTATGTGGTTCCATAACAAAATACTAGATTAATAATCAAGACCATACAATTTTTTTAATATGTAGAAAATTTTAAAAATACTAATATAAAATAAAATCATTAAGTCATCATATGTTCAAATTATTAAAACAAATTAAAACCACAATTTGTTTACCAACAATTGTTGTAATAACAATTTAAAACATTTATAGTGAAATCCTCAACATTTGAAAAGTAATACAAAATGTTGAAAATAGAATACTTTTAGAGATAATAATGTCACGAAAAAATCCAAACAATTAACAACATTTGGGTTGCCTTTAATCATTCTTATAATGGATATAGAGAAGGCATATTATTGAATCAATTTGCCCTTATTATGTAATATTTGGTTTTTATAGATGTGGTATGATTGCATTCTAGAATTCATTTCAAAAAAGTCATTACAAAATAAAGATTAATTATAATAAGTCAAAGTGAATACTTGTATTCGTAATCCATACAATGTTTGCATCATTTGTCAAACATTTTTGTCGTTAAATAAGAAGTTCTAAAATATATCAATGAATAAAATAAAAACAAATATTTAAAATTTTAATAATTTGACACAATTATTTAACAAAAATATTTATAAAACAGAAATGTAAATATTAAGTGATAGAAGAAAATACAAAATTATTAAATACAGGTAAAGTTTGAAAAAACTAAAAATAATTCCATAGTAATAATGATTACAAGTAATGCAAATATTTTTGTAAAAATTAAAAAGAAAAAGAAAACAAGTCATGTTATGTTTGTTTTAACTAGAATATAATATATAATTTTCTTAAATTACAAGAAAAATCTCCTCATCAATCAATCATGGACATGTCATTATATAAAAAATTAAAAAAACAAAATAATTTAGAAGAATAAAAAATTTTCATTGATAAAAAACAAGTCTTTTACATCAATAGAATATGTTTCTTGATATTTAAAAAATATTTTATCACAAAGAAAAAAGTAATAGTTAATTTAAATTTTTCTCATTTTATGGTAATGAAAAGTTTGATAGTTTTTTGTGTTTCAAGCTCTAAAAAATATTACTAATAATCAATATTTAATAAAAAAAAAAATAATAAAATTTATTTTAAAAAAGTAAATATGTAGGATGTTAAATGAAATTATATTTTCAAAACATTATTTATAACACTTAATCGAATGTGTTATGAAAATATAAACTTGATAAAAACAATATTGCAAATAATTAAAAATAGTAAGAATAAAAATGGTCAACTTGATGGTATGACATAGTAATTCTCTTAATGTATTAGCATAAGATTGTGAATTACAAAGTGATACATAGATAAGACAAACTAAAACAATTAAAATCTAACCAGATAATGAACCCATTGAATCATTTACAAATGAACAAATAATTAATAAAAAAATATTTTTAAATGACATATATTTGATTATTATGCTTGTGCAATTTGACAATAAAAAAAATAAAAAATTAATAGAATTCACTAATCTTTGAGAAATTAAGAATAGAAAAAAATTATTAATTTTTACAAGAAAAATAATTATAATTGTATAACTACTAAAAATATCTATTTAAAAAACAACTTTTAAATATGAAAGAATCAAAAGGTTATAGATTAATGAAAAAAGTTGGCTCATTGTGTTAATAAAATAAAAATAAAGTAAGTTGACTACTATAAATGAAAATATTTGAAATGTATTTTTGATGATAAAAATCATTTTTATAGTGTATTATTATAAGAAAGTTCTTAACAATTTTGAAGTAGTATATAAAGATTTTTGGTGATTTGAGAAAACTATTTTTCACATTTAATCCCAATCAACTTAAATAGTGATGAAAGAACATCTATTGTTAGCTTACAAGCATACAATTATTGGTGTCACAAAAATTCAATAAGTTTGTTGATTTAAAATTTATTTGAAATTGCTTAAAAAATACATAAATTTAATTTTCTTGGATGCCTCAGTCGTCATCCACCTTCCATCGTCATTAATGCCACCGTCAAAAGCTATTGAAGCCACTTTTCTCACACCCACTCAACTTATGCCAACCCATGGAACTCAAAACCCACTCAACTCGCACCAATCGGATAAATCAAGGTGTTGACTTCTTGACTCATTGATTCTCTGCAAACCATGCTGCTTGAAAGTAGACCTGAAACTTCAGTATGTCTCTTGCAGTGCTACTCATAAAGAAAATCGAGATGATGCACCAATCTGTTAGTGCCACACAATTCATCCCGCTGTTTTGCCCTTGCCATTGCCACCACCTAAAACATAGGACAAGCTTGTGAACTACTTAATTCAATAAATTTAATAACTTTTTTTAATTTTTTTGAAAATAAATGATAAATGTTTAATGTCCTTATAAAATAAAATACTCATCTTGTCAGATGAAAACAATGAAATAAAATTTCTTTTTTGGCATGTTTCTATCTTTGTGAAAAAGGGTTATACTAACCCTAGTTGGAGAGATTCCAACTTCCTCCCTTATGAGAGATAAGGATAGAATGTGATAAACTTTTCACTAGGAAAGTCGACAACCAATTCTCTTGTGAGAGATAAAGATCAAAGTTGAGAGACCTTCTACTAAAAATACTGTTAACTAAATAAATTCTTACTTCCATTAATACTTATAACTCTTCACCTACCATTTTACTCTCATGATCTAATCATCAAACTACCAACTTCCCTAACAATGTTGTAAATCATATCCTATTATCTTATTACCCATTTAAGCTAAGCTCCCCATTAACCCAAAAAACCACCACCTTATTACCCTTTTTATCTTTGGTACGATAAACACTAATGCCTATGGAACTATAAGATATCATAAGTAAAAAGACATGCTATTTTAGAAATTTTTATTTTCTTAGTAATCTGAAATTAGAAATAGCATTTTTTCTATAAAAGTACTCTATCAAGAGATTGTCTGAAATTTTTTATTTTGTTTATGCCAAATTAGATGTAATAAAACTATTTTGTATGATTTTATATTTAATACTTAAGTTGTTGTAACCTGCTCAACTTAATAATCTATACTACAATTTTGAAATGCTAAACTTTAAATATTTCTAAACTATCACACACTCAACTTATCCCTAATTAATGCACAACATCTTTTCATATTTTATAATAATCTATTAAACATCTCAACTATTGTAGACTACAATTTTGACCATCTTAGAAGTCTAAATTTGCACTATATAAAATAGGTTTCCATTAATAATAACATTATTTTACTATTGCTAGTAGAGGCATAGCCTTTCAAACGACATCTTTGTTGCCCTTGCAAGCGTGTAGCTCCTTTTACAAAATAGTATATTTTTACCAAAGGCAAAATAAGAGACATTTTACACAAGTCTATTACTTTTTTGACAATGGCCAGGTATAAGTCACCTTATTCAAAATAGTGCAATGCAGCATACATAATTACTACTATAATTTATTTAATTCACAAAAAATAATAAAATGACTTAATAACTATATACTAAGAAAGGATGTTATCAAGTTAATATATGAAACTTCAATATAATAGCAAAGCTAGCAAAGTACATGTAAATATAATATCGATAAAGCCAACTTTCCATTTTCTTATTTTATATGTTAAATGACTTAATATTAGATTGATTTTCATATTCGTCCAAAAATTACTTCCATTTATAACAATCAAAGGAATATATGGAAATCAAGAAATTCTAGTAACTAAATAAAAAATCACTCAAAGTAATCATTAACAAGAAAACATGAGATTTCTTTGGCATCAAAAAAGAATTTGGTAAATAATGTTCAATAATTAGAATTATTTATGTTTCTCAAAAATATGTGTGATTAAAGGGTTTTAATAGTATTGAAAATATCATAATGATTTATTGCATACACAAATGTCAATTCTTCAAAGAGGCATAGTTTGTTTTTATTATATTTAAATAAAAAGTTTTATAATGATAAGTGGAACAAAAAATATGGAAACCAAACGAAGAACATCATCATTATAGTAAACTACATAAAATATTTGCAAAGCAATAGGAAAATTTCATAATAAATGAAAAAATATACCAAGGATTGAAAAAAGATTAAGATAATATAATGCTCAACATATTGAATGCTATGCATAAACATTTTTATTAAAAAAGTTAAATCATTGAAAAAAAATAATTGCATATAATTGAAGGATTTTTTTTCAATTCAGTGTCTACAAAATATTAAAAAAATGAACTTAACAATTCAAATATGTAATCTATGTTATTAAACAAATTAGTAAAGATAATTAAAGAAATAGAAATTTATCTTAAATGATCTACTTTAAAATGCAAACGAATATCTTTGTAATATATTTATAAAAATTTATTATACCAAATATGCTTTATATTTGATAATATACTAAAAATATTCATAAGTGTTAAAGAAAGGATCTTTGTGATGTATCTAAAAATGTGTTAATAGAAGCAAAGGATCATTGGTAATATAAATATATAAAGTTATTGAGATAACAAATCTGAAATATTTTTTTTTATTTGAATATTAGATGAGAAAGTAAACTTTGTGGACAAATTTAAGGAACAATAATGTATAAAACTATAGAGACAAAAGACATTATGAATTTCATAGATTTATATGAATAACATGTCAAGAAGTGGTTGTTTTGTTTACAACAAGGTTTCAAAATATACATCATTTATTAATATAAGAATCATTAATGAGTTAACATAAATAGAAAAAACATAAATATTTTACAAAAATGTTAACATATCTCACAATTAACTTATGAAAAATTATATTATCTTTAATAAATAATATAAAAGTGCATGAAAAAATAGTAACACCGATATAATGAACATATAAATTATTTTGATCATTTACACAAAATATTAACAAAAAATTTCTAAATAACTAAATTTTGGAAAACTTAAATTACTATAAAAATTTAAAATCTTAAAATTTAAAAATAGAAATACCTAGAATCATAACAAAAACAATAAATGTTAAAAACTTTTTATAACGAAATTACCAAAAAAATTATTTTTTTTGGACTACATGAAAAGTTTTATACAAAAAAATTTTTCAATTAATTAATAGACTAAATTAAATACAAAGTAAATAAATTGTGTAGACTTGTAACATAAAAGTAAATAATACTTCATAATTAATGATGCTTTGCTAAAGATTTAGATGTTTATGACAAAGTAATTAGCTATTCTGCTTCTTTATTATACATTAGTTTACATACATATAACAAAAATATCTTTTATGATTTAGTACTTAGTTTTGATTAATAATTAAATAATGTTGGATCATTTGTATGTATCATTATGAAAAGTTTTCCTTTTTATAAGAACATTATTATTATAGTATAAAATATTTTTTTTTTCTTTTTTATTAACAAAAAATATATTTTACATACTATTGCAATAGTGAATTGTTCTTGCTTTTAATCTTAGTTTGTTTGGTATTTACTTATTCAATATCCTTGCATAAAAAAAGTGAGAAAACTTGAATATTATTTTCTAGAAAATAAATACTTTTTTGTATTCCTTACTTTCTTATTTTAATTTAGTTCTCTTACTTTAAAAACATTTTTTTGTAGCTTATCAAAGCATTGCTGAATGGCAAATTTGAAATAATACATGTTTTTGTTCTTATATTTTCAACATCTTGAATAGTATAAAAATGCATTTGATTTGTTACACAAATGACTTTATTTCAAATATTGGATATTTTACTTTATTAAAAATATATAATGGATTTATGTTTCCTAATTTTGATTGATTTAAATATTATGCAATAAAATTAACTCTTGTTTCTTCATTATTATATTTTAATTTATATTTTCTTCAATATGAAGCCTTCAATCCTCAATGACTTTGAAGATTTATGTGATAGTTTTTTTGACATTAAAAATTTTTTATGCTTTGTTATTAAAAAAATTTTATTGACAAACAATAAAATAAACTTTATTGAAAAATAATAAAATATAATGAGTACATAAATGATATGGTGAATTAAATAGTGTATAGGGAGAGCTATAATGTATTAAATAATCTAAAATATTCAATGATATAACAAGAAAATTGTTCAATTAATTTGAAACCATATCAAAGAAGATACCTTAAATAAAACAAAATTAAAAAACATTTTAAAGTAAAAAATCTTCAACTATATGCATTTCATTTCACATAAAGTATATCTTTTAAAATAAAATAAATCCAAGGAAAACACATGTCAAATAGTAAAACATTTTAAATTAAAAACAATTATGCAACGAAAGTAAAAAAAGTCACTATGGTAAAGCAAAATAATCAAATGCAAAAAATGTATGAAAAAACTGTAAGAATTAATAAAATTAAAAAATAAAAAATGAAAATGATCTAATAATAAAATAATCCTTATTTTTTCAAATTCTACGGACTAATAATAAATACACCTAATTTTTCAAATTCTATGTTTTAATGTAACAAAAAAATTAAGAACGATTTATTATATATTCTTTGAGAAATCGTTTGTTCAAACTTTAAATATTTTCATTAAGTAATAATTAGATTGTTGTTGTTTTAATTAAGATGTCATATTTTTGTTAAAATATAATAACAAAATTGACATAAGTAAAATAAATCAAGAAGCAAAGCTAAAAGCCATCTACATATTAAAAAATGTAAATATTGCAAACATTATGAGATCACTCAATGGAACATTTTGTTTGAAATTTTTGTGGCATTATGGAAACTGTTTTAGACAATTTACATATAAAGATGGAATTTTTAAAATTTTTATTCACCTTACATATTATAATTGGTACTTGCATAATATTTTTATCTAAGTTTGACTCTTGTTATATTTTCTTGCTTAAAAATATTTTACTAACCAATTATGAATAATGATATGAAAATTTTAAATGTGTTTTGTTTCTTATATAAAAAATTATAATTTTATAATTTAAATAAAGTTATGTAACTATGAAGGAATAAAGAATAACCTAAGTGAAATAACATTTAAAATATAAAAGTTTTCTTCAAAAGGGTAAATATAATAATATAAAAAATAATTAGACAAAAAGATTGAATAAATTAATAAAACTTTATTCATTTATAATATAATGATAAATTTTCTAACCTACAAAACATATTCAAACAAAAATAAAACTTTAAAAGATTAATATGCTACATTACTCGCAACTTTTAAATATATTTGCAAATATGCCAAAAACTAATGTTATTAATGTATAACAAACGAAAAAAAATGCTAGAGTTGATAAATTAATAAATAATAAAAGTCATAGCATCAATGCATTTGGAGTTTGAAATTTTTTGGCAAATATATTGAAAAAAAAATTCAAAATGATTTAGTTATTTATAATATTTTTTGAAAAATTATAACAAAATAATAATTATAATAGTAAACATCATTGAATATTTACAATTAAAATTTTTTTGTAAATAAGCAATAACTTTTATCCCAATAATTGTTACAAATTATTCTCATAAAACAAAAAGGTATTGGAAAAATAAGAAAAGAAAAACATTAAAGATCATAAAAATAATATTATATGCAACAATAGAATCACAATAAATGTACAAATATATTTAGAATATAAAATAAAAATTGAACTCAATGAATAGACTACGACATATAATTGTTCACAATATGCAAACATAATATAATAATTTCTTAGAACAATTCAATAATTATGATTTGACCACATGGAAAGAAGTATGAAAAAAAGAAAACTTTCAAACACAAAAAAAAATAACAATTAAAATTACTTGTGTAATAATACATCAATATATGATGTTTTGTTGTTATAATCCTCAGAAATATGTTTGTACACCTCCTTAAATTAAAACATTTATCGCAATTAATAAAACTAAAATATAAATATTGATGCAAAGAATTTTTAAATTTTCAAAATTTTATGCATAATAAAATAAACATTAATTTTTTGTTGTCTGTAGAACTTTTTTGGCTAACAAGTAAAAAATTTGTAATAAAAACCTTTCAAATTAAATATCTAACATTAAAAGACAAACAATTATTTCATAAATAATAATATTATGAAAATAAAAATTATTTTTAATATTTTATTATATATAGAAAAAATAAAATTAAAAAATACATAATGAACTCTTAATATTAAATTTTAAAATGATATTTTTGTAATACATAAATAAATTATTTTATTGAAATAAACTTAGTAAAAAAAATACATTAAAAACAAAAAATATATATAACATATGATATAAGCAAAAAATGTAACATAGGAAAATATTTAATTATTATAATTTTATGCAATGCATTGCATATCTTCAAATTAGAAAATAATGAGATAGTCATTGATAACTATTCATCAGCTATTTATAGTACTGGCAACATGATACACTCAAGAAACATTTTAATGTTTAGCATGAAGTAATTTTGATTTTAAGAAATAGTTTTGAATATTGTTAAATATGTCATTGCCAATAAAGATCGCATATTGGGTCAAAATATATATAGTTGTAAGAAAAGTAAAGAATCTTTTGTATTTAATAAGATAACATAAAAAATTACTTTCATATGAACATTAAACATTAAAATATTACATATTATGTAATATAAAAGAATTTTATGTTTGATACGAATTTATAAAATAACAAATTTTTCATAAATAAAAACATGCCTAAAAAATCATAATTCTATTAAGCAACTAAATTTAAAATATAAATATAATAAGTAGAAATATATTAGAAATTTAAAAAATATCATCAATATGAATAACAGACGTCTTCATACTGCAAGCTTAAAACATGCACAATACAAATAAAAGATATTAAAAATTAAAACTTATACAAAAAAATTATTAATATAGTAAATATTTAAAAAACTAAATGTTATTATTATAAAAAAATGTGCAAAAACTTTAGTGATGACAAATAAATATATAAATTTAAATAAAAAAAGTAAAATAATAATGATTAAGTACATGAAAAATTAAAAAGAATAATAAATTAAAGTTCTTTGACTTATAAACCTTTAAATGTCATATGTGATGATAAATAAGAGGAAGACTCATGAATATGCCTCTTGACATTTCTTTTTAATGTTGAATATATTTCTTACCATTTATGCCAATTTTAAAAAATATTAAATAATTAAATTATACTATAATCATTAAAGAAATAGAAATATTTATCTCAATCTTATTTGAAATGTGATATTCAATATTTTTATTATTTATTTATTTATTTTTTCAATATATAAAATAATATTTTTATACCTTAAATATTTGAAGGTATTGGTTATTGTAATAGATTTATCATCCTAAAATATTTTATATTTTTTTTTACATATATATGCTTTTTGTGATAATGCTTATTATATTAAATCGCTTTAATATCATGCATTGTAAATCTACTTTTTTTAAATTCAAAAATGTCTTTTGCAAAATTTGCTAGAACATAGAACATAATCATCTCGATTTTTTATCGATGGAATTGGATAAATAATGTTATTTTTTGTTGTTTGTCATTACAGTTACATTTTATTTATTTTGAGGTTTTTTTATATATATTATCATATTATCGATGTTTCTAAGATACTTCCATTTTTTCTTAAAAATTATATCTTTAATTTAATCAGTTTAAATATTTAATAATAACGAAGTCTAAATTTCTTATTTATTTATTTTATAAGTCTTTATATAATGGAATGTTATATAAAGCAAATATTTTTGTGCTATTTAGTAAATAATATACCTATTTTTAATATTAGAAATATTATGTCAAGAATTTTTTTTATTTTTATGTTTACATTTTTGTTTAATTATCTCACAACTTTTAAAAATATGTTTTGAAAAGTTAGAAAAAATTTATATTATTTATTTATTCGGACAAGATATTCCAAATTTCCTTACTTCAAATAAAATTGTGCAATTAAGGAAATGATTAATGCTAGAATTGTATAAAGTTTAAAAAATTATGTCGTACTATGTAAAGATGTTTCTCCTAAAAGTATGATGATTGAAAATAAACTAATATAAGTTAAAAAAATATAACTTAGAAGAGTAAATCAACACACTTTATTTTATATAATAATTTTTTTAAATTTTATAATATGATCAAATAATACATTAAACTTTTAAAATAATTGCTGAAAAGTATTATTAGAGAACTTAAGCATTTAAGATTTTTAAATAACTTGTTAAAACTTTTAATAAATGATATAGTAAGAATTAAAAAATCATAAACCAAACAACAAAGTCAAATAATATACAAATGCAAAAAGCACAAAAAAATAAAATGATAACAAAACATTAAATTTTAAATATGTTGTATAATGCTTGATGATATAAAATTTAAAATAAAAAAAATAGTAAACATAATATTTTAATAACAATAATAATATATAAAATTCAGAAATAATATGCTTATAAATTATATACACAACATAGCTATACAAGGTGATATCTAAAATATCATTTTGATATAACTACAATGCATTAAGTAAATATAATAGTAGGATTTAAAAACAATCATTTAATGTATCAAAATTTAAGTTCTTGAAGACTCTTTCTAACTTTAAAAATGGTCAACCCTTACACATATATTATAATAGTAAGACATCAAATTGTTCTACATATGATAGAAAAAAATTAAGAAAAAAAATTTATGATGATATAATTTATACTTTAATGATAGAATTATCAAATGTTCACTAAAACATAAAGGCTTATATTTTAAAAATTAATTTTAACTCTAATTAATAAGCAAAGTAGTATAAGTTTCATAAAGAATGTACAAAAATTAAAACAATTGTGCCATAATATATTTAAAAATCTAAAAGGCTCAAGACATTTACCATGTTGGAAAATATGAAATACAAAGCTCAATGTTCAGAAAAAGACAAATATTAAATACGACATATAATGAAGGATCATTTCAATTAATTTTAGTATCAAAAATTGATAAAAGAATTTAAAAGTCCTTATATTTTTTTAAAAATATTGAAATAAATATATAACCAAACAAACAAATATTACGAATGTAAAAATTATAAATACATAAGAAAACTTAAATATCACAATGAAATAATTAAATTGTTGACACAACTTAATATAAAAAATCTTTCCATGATATTGCAAGTTAAACAAAGTTCATGTTAAAATAAAAAAAAAATTCAAAATTACTAAAACACACTAAATAATCAAGACAATGGAACACTTAAAACATTAAAAGTTAAACCTACAACATATTTGCCAACACATATTCTTATCATGGTAATAATAATAAATTTGTAAAACAAAGTTGCAAATTACTAATTTATTTTAAAAAATAATTTTTTATAACATAAGTGCAAAAAAGTGAAATAAATAATGTAGTCGTGAATCCAAGGAAGGCCATTACTTCTACAAAAATGATTAAGCTAGACATAGGAACTGTTTATGAGTCTTGCTGAGACTAATTAATATACAAAGTTATCTATGCGAAGTATTAGTACACGAGTCATAGTAGTAAAAAACATACTAAAGGAGATTGGCATAGAGGATGCTTTAGACAATCAATGTGTGTGTAAATAATAAGTAATGCATAAGCATGTAATAGTTGATCCTAGTAGGACAAATAAAAAAGACAAGAGGAGAGCTAAGATGAATATTTATGGATAATATTTTATCATCATTCATTTCCTTTATTTATATGTTATTTACTCAAGTAATTATTTAACAACAAATTTTAATTATTGACAATTTTTTTTCTTATGTTAGTTACATTGAACCATTATTTCTTACATCATATTTTAATGATAAAAAAATCATTATGCTGTTTATTAATTTTTTGTTGAGTGTTTCAAATTAGGTAACTAAACATCAAGTAGTTTAATCTACTATAGAGCTTAATTAAATGATTCATTGGTAAACTGACAATTGAAAACAAGTCAATGAGTGTTGGACACATTACTTAAGAATGGCTTAACTTCAAATTTTGGAGGTAATAGATGGAGCTCTTAGTGTAATAGTTTCCAATCTAGAGTATGTCTTATATATTATACTTTGGGTCATAATTATTAAACTAGACACTTAACAATCAAATAACACAGGTTTACATTCGTCTTACTCATGGTAATGGGAATTGTATTGTGTGATCTATATATAAGTGAAAATATCAATCTCCATCATAAAAGTAGGTTGTTAATAAATGACTAAATAATAGTTAATAATTAAAAATCTAAATTGTTAAATCAAACCTAATGTTAATCTTTAAACATCAAGAATTGAAATTATGCAAACATAAAGTCTTTATTTTAATATGCATACTGATCACACAATGTCATGCCCTTTAAAATTATCATTTTTTAGTTGAACAATAGTCATGATATTTTATTTGTTGATGACACCTAAGTGTTTTTAATTAATTTGATTGAGTGAAATTTTAGATTTTTAATAACTAATATTTATGCTCATGGAAGAACTTATAAAACAAAGATTATCAAACTCTATGAACATTATCGTAGTTAGAGAAATAAATTATTATGAAATTTATTTTGAATTTAATTTTAGAAATTTTAATTAATATGTTAAGCTTGATTAAAATTATTTTTGCGAACCACAAAAATTAAACTCTTTTATCACTAAAATGTTTATTTAAATTAATCATTTAGGAAAACATAAGATTCCTAACTTTCATAATTTTAAAATTCTTCTTACCTTGATATCTATTGTGAAACCTTCTTCCAATAATGTAAAAAAGTAAATAAAAAAAAAAGGCATTGTTATAACTGACCAAAGCAAATGCTTTCCTAAGTGTTGAGTCAAGGCATGACTTCTAAACACATATGCTATAGTGCGTCAACATGGAATTACTCTTGAACCCATTATCTGCATAATAATTAGCAAAGGTCACCATAGTGAACTAGAATGCAACTAACGTATATGTTTGATGAATTATATACCTACAAGTAAAGCCTATATACAGCTACCTCACAAGTAGAAAAACAATGTGGGAAACAATTACAAATTCATTTAGCTTATATCACTTAAATAATTTGGAAGCAAATGTGAACTATTTGATTATGTCGTCAGATCGAACAATCTAAAATTCATTTGCTTTTGTAAAACACATAGATCTAAAACCAATTGTTTGAAGCCATGGTCATCATAATAAAATGTTCAAATATTCATCATCTTTTAAAAAAAGGTATTGATTTCAATCTAGTCATCTAGTAATGCAATTTTCAAGATCAAATGGTCGAAGATTTGCCTACATTTCTTAAATGTGTAGAATTAAATCTAGCTATCTAATTATTCATTTTTATGATATAATCGTCTACATTAAAGTCAATAATTTATTTATCATTTACCTTGATGCAATCAAATAAATTTGGGATTTAATAATCTGCATTAAAATCAACTAAGTGGCTCTCCTTTACCTTGATTTAATTACACAATTTGTAATATCATGATCTAGATTTTCAATCGTTCAGCTGACATTTTTCTTAATCTATACTATACTAAAAAAGGCCCCATGATGATTGATTGTTTGCAATGGTTATTTTATGAGCACCACGGAGCCACCCAACCTGTATTTATTGTAAACGACTAGTTTTAAATAGTTATTAAATTCAAGGCATTCTAGTCATAGTGGCTAATTGGGATGTTCTGCAACTTCTTTTAATCATTGAAATATGTCTATAAATGGTAGGTTTTTTAAAATAAAAAATTGGTGAAGGAATAAGAACTTTTAATGCTACAAAATTTAAGTCTTAGCAACTTACACTAATTATTATTTCCATTTGTTGTGTCCATCATTCTTGGAGTTCTAACTATTCTTTCTTTTTAATTTAAGTAAAAGAAAAATACATTTTTTTTGTTATATATTTCATTAAGCATAGGAATATTACATGCTTCAAATTCAATACTCTTGTTGTAATTATTCTTTTTCTACAAGTTTCATTTCATTGAAAGATTTCTATAGCCCATTTAATTTATTTCATTTTTGTGAGCATTGTTTTTTTGAAAGTCTTATACTAATTTGCTTTGTTTTTTCATAGCCATTATTTTGGCAAGCTGTAGGTTTGAATTTGAAATGAATCATCAAAGATTACTATAATTTTTTTATTTCTAAATTTTTATTTTCAAATTTTCCTTCAAAATTTAAAATATAATTAATATATATTAAAAAATTAAAATAACATGAAAATGTTTAACAATGATTTATTTGAGGTTAATATACTACTTAAAATTATTACTTTAAAATATTTATTACAATTACTTATTCAAAAGTCAAAATATTTTTCATAGCAATTCATCCCTCTTGATAAACCAAGTCTCAATTGGTTTATCCGTAGGGCATAATTGCTTAAATTAATACTAGGACAAGTTTTTGTAAACATGCTTTTAAAGTAAAACTAGTATACAAATCTCACATACTAAATTTGTATAAGTTCATATATTTGTTGATTTATGGAGCAGGTACAATGAGCTTAAATTTAAGAAGATAAATAAAAATTTAAAAGTTTAGATGTGTAAGGCTTAGCTAAAAGAATTTTATGATTTGAGAAAGAGAAGATATATTTCCAATAGGTAGAATTTATATTAGTAGAACATTCAATTGTGCTTTCTTAAGATCTCAAAGATTGATTCATTTTAATTAATTATTCCATCTATAATAGTTAGGTATTTATTCAAAAAATTTGATTATAGCCATTAGAAAATGTAGAGAAGCTATGTGAAAACCTCTAGCCAAACAGCTTGAAAAGTCTTTAAAAATATGTTAAAATAATTTTTTCAAATGGATAATGTTATGGCTAAATATTTTGCCATTTAGCAGACTAGGAGCATTGGATCCAATTAGAGGCAATACAAACCACCAAATCTAATGTTGAATAAGATGATGAATTATGGATAGTCTGATCAAGATGGATTTGATGTAGGCCATCTCATCATGTTGGATGAGATCTAGATCATTCAATTCAACAACCATAAATTCAAAATTGATCTTAGTTGTTGGATTCAAACACGATAACTAAGAGCAAAATAATTATAAGATCAGACAAAAATTGTTCTAGTCATCTAATAAGTCAAGATGAAGCCTTAGCCATCAGATCAAAGAATAAATCATATGATATCAATATAATTTGTAATCACTATTAGATCTAAGAGATCAAATAGATGATGGCATCGATGATCAACATCGATTAATAAAAGCAGAGGGGAGCTCCATCATGTAATCATGAAAAAGCACAATCACAAAATGCTAAATGCTTCTAGTTTTTGATGCAGATAAGAATTAGAGTTTTAGTTCGACATTGTAGGGATGGAAAATATTTAGACTTTATATGCACTCACATGGGACTAATATTCATACTGAATTGATGTTGGCTCCCCCTTTGTGAGCAAAGAAATTCATCACCTCGGCTTACACGTAACATAGAGGTATATATGGGTTTGACCTAGCACACACGTACACTTGGTTTGAGTGCTACCTAGCTTTCACTAATGCCTCACCCCATATAGTTTAGCATATTATGATCAACAAAAATGGCTTTGTCTTAATATTGTTTCAATTATTTTCTAACCCAAGGTATACGAGTGCCTGCTTGTGCTAGCCTAGCCCCAGAGCTTTACACATTTGCCCAAGCAAGAATGTGGCAATTTTTTAATAATCTTAGTTATGAAAAATTCAACATAATTAATTTATTTTAATTTAATCATGGTTTAACAAAAAAACTAACTTGAAATTTGACAAAGGTGTGATTTAACCAAGAAAATGGTTATAAGATTGAAAAAAATCCTATTCATTTATTAAATCAAGGAAATGATTGAATAATTTGATACATGAATATGATTTAAAATTGAAATGATATGAGAGTACCTTAAAATAAATAAACTAATTTTTTATAATAAAAATAGATTTTTTAATTTATTGCACATGTCGTTAATCCTTGAGACTTCTTGAACAATCCAAGATACTTTGTAGATACCTATTTTACACTGGGGAAGCCCATTGCATTAAAATACTAAATATTTAAGACTTGACTAATCAAATATCAATGTGAGCTAAGAGTTTCCTCTAAGACTTGACTAATCATTATATTCTCTATTGAAAATATTAGGACTACGACACACTTGAAGTTAGTAAGTAGAGAAATGTACACTTAAAAAATTTATAAGGTGTATTAGAACAAAAAACTTTAATAACATGGATACAAAGAATAAACATAGAATTTAATTGAATAAAAAATTCTATAATATTTTACTTTATTCTTTGAATATTGTTATGTTTAATAGAATTATGAATTTAAAAATTACTCTTAAAATTTTCCACAAGTTAATGGTAACATAAAAAGGTACATGTTTTGTTTAAGAAATTAAAATAAATATGATGAAATATTCTCAGGAGTTGATCAAAATGACTTCTAATGAATTTATTGAAAAACTTTTTGTTTGATATATTAACATTGTAAATGGACTTGCTAGTTTGGGAAATACTATATCTATGAAAGAACACAAAAAAAATGATCCTTAGAATTTTGCTCAAAGAGTATAAACCTTCAAGATTGCTACAAAAATTTTTACTAGAACATTTGATGTGTTTATAAGAGAGCTTTGGACTAATTAACAAGAGCTAGAGAGGAGAAAAGAAGCAAAAGTCTTGATTTAAAATAATAATTTCTAAACAAAAAGTAAACAATAACACTAAAGAGAGGAAGATACGTTAGAAGAGCAGGCAACAGATGAAGATAGCATAGCTGTAATTTAGGAATGTTTATCTAAACGTTTTGGTTTTGCTAGAAGATATATAAAACAAAGGTTCAAAATAGAAAGAGAATAAAAGAGGAGATCCTTTGCCATAAGTGTGAGAAACTAGGACATATCAAACCAGCATGTCTAATGGTGCAAGGTGGAAATAAAAAAGAGAAGAATGCAATGATGAAGAGTAGAAACTAGGAAAGGCTTGGATATAGCCTAAGATGACTAAAAAAAGACTAGCACAAGTGAAGAGAAACAGAACAATTAAATGCTATTTTGGATGCTGGCTCAAGATGATGAATAAGAGAAGGGAACATAGTTTAGGTGAAGTAAGGGTAAGTTACCATAATGAAGGATTACCTTAACAATTAATTTATTTGTGCAAATAGGAAACTTTATGCAAGGAAAATAAGAAACTAAAGGAAAAATGTAGTGAATATTAAAGACTTTGTTAACATAGTAGAGATTAGGCTAATAGATATTTAATGAACATGTAAAAGGTTAATGATGGATTAACACAAAAAATTAAAGGCATGCATCTTTAGTTATAGAATTAATGATCTTAAATCTTTGAAATATACTTGTTCATTTTTAAATAGAAAAATTATTAGTAGAAATATTTTTGTTTCTATGGGATAATATTTCATGTCCATTGGGGTAATGAAAACTAATTATGCAAGACATGTAGGTATTATTGAAGCTCATATTTAATCTAAATTTCTTAAATTTGCTTGATAGCTAGGGCAAATTATAGTTCATCTAGTAAAAAATATGTTTCACCTAAAAAGGTTTGGATTCATAAGTCTAATAATTAATTTATAATTACAGGAAGGTTTTCATTGGAAGGGCAAGTTTGCCATGTGATTCTTGGATCGTTGATGTTTGAGACACATGACTAGAAATATCAATTTATTCACCCAACAAGGACCCTACGTTAAAGGAAAAGAAGTACATAGTGACAACTCATGGAAATACAAAGAAAGACTAAGTACTATTGGAAATTCTATATTATTTATTGCTAAAGTTTATTAGTTTAGAGAGTAAAGTAAAATTTTCATAATATAAGTCAACTATGTGAGAGCAATTTTACTATTTTAGTTTATTTTGTTACATGTAGAATTAGTAAATATTGAAATATAGTAGTTATTACAACTAAAGGAAATAACATTTATTTACATGATTTGAATAAAGCAAATAGTTCACAAATAAAATGTTTGTGCCATATGTTAGTGACTTTAATTTATGTTATAGAAGGCTTTATCATGTTAGCACACATACCTTTAGAAAAATGATTAAATATAACTTAGTAAGTGGTTTAACTAAATTGTCTTTTGTATATGATTATGTATGTGCTTTGAACTTTCTCAAATACTTTTTTTGGACATATACACTACATGATTATAGGGCATAAGAAATATGGGCTAGTTATATCTGATGATTATTTTAATTTTCATACAAAAAGGGAACAAATCTTGTAGAAAATTTCACGTCTTCATAACTAAAATATAAATGAGCTAAGTTACAACTTAGTTACCATTATGAGCAATAATATAGGTGAATTTCTAAGTGAGAAATTTAGTGAATATTTTAATAATAATAGAATTTCACAAATATTTTTCCAAAACTTTGGTAGAGGTGTAGGATCCCTTGCAGATTGAAGTAAATGAGAATAAATTGATCCAATTCTACATAAATATTGAATTTCGATTGTTTTATATTGATCAATCTAAACATGATTGTCTGAAAATCAATATAGCATTTTCTAAAACCATTTGCCCTTTTATTTCCTTATTCATGTAAACAAAGGCCCGATGAATAAGAGTTGTTTTATGCACCATTGATTGATGTAATCAATGAGCTCATTGATTATTTCACACCTAAGATTGGAGGGACTCTTGTATCCATCAAGTGTAGCTATTACATTAAAGTATACAATTTCTAAACATGGAGCTTTCCTTTCCTGTACAATTTGAGTCACCTTGCACCGAACTGTTCTTAATTTACCACATGAGTTTAACATACGCATAGCAATAATAGGCACCATCTTGTTTCCATGGATTATCAATGAGCAAGTGAGCTAACAACTAATCCTCAGTTAAGGCTTCACAATGGATGCTTTACATGTATAATACCCAAATCTCATTGGATTTATTCCCAATGTAATACTCAAATTCTAATCTGTTAGATAGATTATGCAATTAGCTAATGTTAAACATAGGTTTCATGAGAGAAATCATAATTATATTTTGTTTTGAGCAGAAGAATAAACTAGCTTACATAGCTTTTAATTGTTGTACCTCTTATATTACAAGCTAGGATGTTATTCAACAAAAGTCATTTGTTATGAAATTTGGGAAACTCAAGCACTTCTACAAATCCTAGACAAATTAAGATGCCTCATTAATCATTTCAAATATTTCCCTTTTAGTGCCTATTCTAAACTAGGTTGAAATCTTTCTCATTAGATTACATTAGACTAGAATTTGTAGATCATTTAAGCTAGTCATTGCCAATATCTTAAAATGATTGTAGGTCATTTTGTTGGTAAGATTTGTTGTAAGACACTAGTAAATCAAAAACTAAACATAGTTGTTTATTCTACCTTTGAATTTTTCTTAAAAAAGTAAAATTATCAATAATCTGATTCAAAATTTCATGTTGTTCCAAGTTTACTCATCTGCAAACCTGCTTTTCCCTAAGTTTGTGACTTTTTATACCCCTTCCCTATAGTGGCACAATTTGGTAGTGTCTCAATATTTTTCATACAACGTCCCTGTCAAAAATGAAATTATCAAAAAGTAATGAAATTTCATTTAGAATGTTTCCTAATTCATAAATAATGGATTAATAAGATTATATTCATTCACATTTGTCTATGCATATTTTATCTTGCATATTTCATGACATTTTATTTTGTTTACATTGAAGAAAGGCGGACCTTGGCCATAGAATTTTATTTAATAACTAAGGTATCATATTGAATTCTTTTCCATATTCTATTTGAGTTTCCAAATTTTTTGTTATTTAGATTCAAGTAGGTAATTCTTTTACTAGATTCACTTCAACACATATCTTGTTTATGCTTAATATAGTTACATTTATAGTAGGTATTGTCACTTGTATAGGATTTTTTACTTTCACAGCTAAGGAGTACAGAGTTACCTTATTAAAAAATTGAAATGAAACCTAAATTAGGGCTAATGTTCATTCAAACAACATTCACATGAAACTCATCATGCCACTTAAATATTGTTTTCCTAAAGTCACTGATGTTTCATGCTTTGTGAAACCAACATCTCAAAAAATCTATCAAATGTAATTAGTACAAGTTAGTTATCCATAAATGATACCTTTTACTCACTAAAAATTTTGATTTTCTTCAATGCCACTAGCATTGTTTCCATATTTGGGAATATGTGTGAAAAGTTCCTCATTAATTCAAGCCGAAATAGTGTGTCAATTTCTTCTTTCTTCTTTAATGTAAATAATTTTTGGTTGACCATTGAAGGTTCCCTTTGGTTGATCTGAAGAAGTGAAAGGTTAGCTACCTAGATAACAACCTCAATAAATGAATGGTTGAGGGAGGTAAGGCCTTCTAAACATGCAAAAAATACTTGCGGGCCAGTTGGCTCAGTATAACTAAAATATGGTTGGGTGTATGAACTGACCTTCTGGTGTCCTAATGGCACTAGTCTAACTACAATTAAGATTATTAATTGAAACTATCACTACCTAACCATCACAACCATTGACCATTTAATTTTTGGTTATTTACTATTATTTCTCAGTATTCAATAAAATCATAAACAAAGATTATTTGGATATTCAATATTAAGTAGTAATCCTTTAAGAATGAAATAATAGTGTGCATCACAATGTAACATTATTTTCCACTATAAAAAGGACAATAATCATGCCTTCTTACATGACAACTTGTCATAAGAAGATGCACTAATTCTTACATGTTTTGAATGCCATAACTAATCTGTGTACAACAATTGCTTGAGATATAAAAATTTGAGATTGGGTTAAATACAAGTGAATCAAGATTAATAGCAATTCAAAAATAATACTCAACATATATATATATTTAAGGACTTAGAATTCTAGTTCATCTACATTCCATATTCAACTTATTTTGATTCACATAGGATTCATCCCTATCGATTTGGTGAGGCATAATTCCTTGTGAATCAAAATTAATTAAATTATTGAGTTATATTCATAAATGATTATCCTTATTGAACTTTAAATATTATAGCATTATGCTTAGTTTAAATGTTTATTACTTGTTATTAGAAGTTGGCTACATGATTAATTGTTGAAGCTAGTCATTATGAATATAGTTTTACTAAATTTTATAACATCTAACTGATAGTGGTGTATAAATATTCAAATAATACTTAAATGTATAAATATTTTATAGTTAGCCTATAATGTCAAGGGCCATGATGAGATAATATTATCTACTTACATAGAATAAATCCCAAATCAAATAGTTCAAGATGGTAAACTTTATCAGAAATAGGGCATGTCATTTTGAAGCAGGCAAAGTTAATTTTAATCTTCATAGGAGCTTATAATGTAGGGAGACCTACATGATTTCCTAAGATTTGTATTTACGAATCCCAAAAAAAATTTGTATTCGTTAGAGATAGTAATGTGTGGTGAGTGTGAAGTACTTAAGTTCACATCCAAAAAAATGTCACTATTGAATTCTAGCATAATTACATGTAATTGAATAAATGGTTTTCCTCAAAGAGTAGCGTAATTAAATTTTACGTAGACTATAGAAATAATTTGATATTATCTTTGATGATACATATGTAAAACATACAAATTGATCCTTAATGATAAAGCATTTTCATGCATAAATTTTATTAACTTCAATGTTAAGAAGAGTTTGTGAGAATGCATGCATATGAATATATGATGTACGAACTAAAACTATTTTTGATCAAATAATTTCATTAATAAAAAAGCATTAGAAAATTTTTTATTCTTGAAATCAAAATTTTTATTTTTGAGAAACCTATTTTCTAATATCAAATAATTGAAAATTCATTCAAGTTTTAATTGAATATTTTCATAGAAATTCTTTTTTGCATGTAATTCACTGGTGAAGGAAATCTTCAAATAATTATTATGTGTTAATGATTCATATTTTCTTAAGTTAATGATATATCACATCAAAATCATTAATGTTTTTCTTATGCAATGTACAATATCGCTTTACATAAAAAGATATTGCCTCGATTGTTTTCCTCAAAATTGTCATTCATTTCATCAATGGAGAAACAAGATTCATCATAAAATAAAATATTTAAATTAACTTTGACACATGAAGAACATTTTCCCCAATAATGAGCTATTTTGCAATTAAGCTCTATATTATTTTTGGGGCTCCTCTTTCTCTTCCTTTTCTTCTCTTTCTCTTTTTCCTTTTCTTTTTTTACCTTTTGCTTTATTTACATATTACCTGTTTAACATTCACATAGCCTTAAAGAAAGTGTTTGCATTAGCATTTTAGTGCAAATTCCTTATGATATAGCACAAAATAAATATTATACCTTTTGAATAAAGTTATTTACTTACAGTCATAAGAAATATTCATAATAATGTTATGAATTTTTCAAATAATTTCCTCATCCTTAAATCAACATTTTGGGCAAAATAGTTGTGAAGGATTTTGCTTAAATGAAAATTATTGACTCATTAATCTTGGGGTGTACTTGGGCATGCTCTCGAATGGAATTTTGCAAAAATTAAAAAAATATTGTAATTATACCATAGAGGATCTACTCTATGACGTTAAGCTTATGCAATGGAGAACTTCTCTAATCAACACATCAATCTACTTTGATACAACTTGTTCACTATTCTATGTAACTAGAGGAGGAGAATTGGTATTAATCAATTTTTTTTAATAATCCAAAATCTTGCTAAATCTTTATTTTTAGCATTTTGGTTCATTAAAAGAAAATATGAAGAAAAGTGTAATATAGTGAATCACTAAAAAGTTTTAAGATATTCAACAATTAGACCATAGTGAACATCCACCTTGCATAATTCTATAACTTGGACTATATAATCACTCCTTCATTTAACATGAGTGGTGCAAGAAGGCTTTAGATCGACATTCTTTTATAAAAAAATGTATTCCCATTCCTCTAACAAAAAGAATACAAGCAGTATTTACCTCAATAACACACTTTACTCCAAGCCTTGGAGTAAATTCTTCTAATTTCAACTAACAAAAGGCCTTACTTTGAGCTAAATGTTGTGGCACCATAACGCCTCAATGTAAGGTTGCTAGTCATTTTCTCATTAGAAAGTCTTTTGTTAGGATCTTTCCTTACTCACAAATAGAGCCAATGTATTTTTTAAGAATGCAATCACAACAAAATTCAGAAAACATTAACCCTAATTTAATTTCATAGATATGCAATAAATATCACTAATAAATGAAGATTAGAAGTTACAAAGAAAGGCATGACGCTTTTATGATCATGAAGGTATGAAAGTGCTTTGTTACGGCAATAGAGGAATGCACTTCAACATAATCCAAAAATAATATTTCAATTAATGTTCCATGAAAGACCTCCCATTAAATGAAATAATTCTAGATGATTGAATATTATTGAAATCCATCATACTTTTCTTAACCATAGTGTGGGAGAAAAATAAGGCCTATTTATAGGAATTTTAATACTCATAATTTCATCCATATGGTTGTATGAAAATTAAGCAAAACTTCCTTTTCCCTCACAATACATAAAAATCTTCATAGATTTCTTATTCTAAACATATTGTTCACATAACATATGCATACCTTACATCACTAAGACTTTTTCCACATGAATTACCATATAGAAGCAACATCTAGAAGAGTATTCAACTATCCAATTCCACTCATTGATGAGAACACACATCACATATCTCCTATGCATGTTGGCATTGTGCATTGCACTACTAAGTAATACTACTCACTAGCACAATTCTTTCCAAAATAAATGACTATCGAAATATTATATGCAAGTATCCAAGGCCATGAAATTTTATTTTTGATTCTGAGTGTTGTGTATCTTACCAATCATGTATATTTCATAACATTATCATAACAAATGTTTGTAATAGATTTTATCTTATGCACAACTGTAAGTTATCATATTAACTTAATGCTAGTCAATTCAAATAAGTGTTAAAATCAACCAGATGAAGCTTAACATGTGATGTATATTTACTATAACATATTAATGTTTTTTAAACTCTACTACACAAGTGATGCAAAAGTCAATTCGAGTGAAGCGACGATAAGTATGGTATGATCTTAACATGAATCTTTTATATAACAAAATTACCTTATTTGTTAAAATGTGTTAATTATTTTCTAAATAACTTCACAAATGATATGAAGAATAATAATGATATTACTAAGTTTGTAATGCAATCCATGAATAAGGAAAGTTAACAATATAATTTATCAATTTAGGACTGTGTTATAAAAATTTATCTAGTGTTGACACATACATTCAACTATATTTTTCATATTATTTCATGCACAAAAGATTCTTATGAAATACTTTGATGTGTAATTGTAAGCTCTTAACTTTTATATGATAAGAATTAATACAATCTCTACTTTTGACCCACCATTAGGCCTCATGGGATTCTTTGATACCATCTTTTAGTTTAAGGCCATTATGATACTTTTTATAAGGTCTGGAATTCAACTCACTAGATGTCATATAACTAAACAAATGATTGGGTGAATTTTAAATTATTAGAATATTGAATTATTAGAATTTTAAAATGCTTTGGTATAGTGCAGTAATGGATCACAAACATTACATGGAATAATTACAATAATTGAGGAATCATGAAATAAGAATGATAAATATCTACTAAAGAGATGTGTTGGTCAAATATGACATCGTTTACCCAGCAAAACTATGGACTTTATTGACCTTTAATTTGCCAAGCTTAAGGCCATCAGTACTTATCTGCTCCTTCATAAGTGGAGAGAGGTTTGCAATTGCTATTTACATAAGCTAAAAAATAAAGCCTTCTCTACATTTTCATGAACCCAAACATTACCCTCATTACCTTTTTCTTAAAAGAACTCAACCCTCATTTCTTCATTATGCTGTCAAACAAAACCAAAGAAAAGTTGGACACTAAGCCCTAAGAGTGTTCTTCCTTTCCTAAAAAAAACCACTAGAGTGGGGCTTCCTTTTCTTAATCCATGTTAGAAGGAAATAAAGAGCACAATAATTATAATTTTAAAAAAGCAAAAATAATAAAATTCAAGGTACCCTTCTTAAGATATAGAATAATTATCCAAAACATAATGGTTAGATCATTATTACCAAAGAATATTTTCAAATTATTTTATGCAGAATGTTGTGTTATAGCTCTTTTAAGATCTTCCAAAATGCACTTGTAAACTTTTGCAAGAAAAATTATTAAGTGAAGTATTACTAAAGTCTAGAAAAAGAATGTAGTGTGCTATGAAAAGCACTTTATACTTTTTCAAATTAATAATTGAAATAAAAATTTCATGTTGAGTATCAAAATATAAATTTTGTCCTTTACACAAGTAGTATTTGTTGTCGTAGTAAGTATCCAAGTTTAGCCTTAGAATCAAATTGTTATCCTTACGTTTCCTCACTGTTTACTTCAATGCCTTAGCATAATGTGATAATTTCTAAACTAATTGATAAGCTAAACATTATACATATTTCTAAGTTCATTAACCTTATCAAATTATTCACTCCCTTCAACTTTTATTTTCTTAGTTCAACAAACAATACATTTTACTTTCTAATTAGCTTTGATAGAAACCTTGTTTTCACTCAAGTTTTATTATTATTCATTAAATTATTTCACCCACGTTAAAAAATGCCATCATATTGCACAAGAAATTCCTATGAAATGGTTTTATGGTCATCACATACAAAGTCAAGTTGATGATAAACTTTTTTCTTTCTATTGGATATAAACCTTGAATGATCTATGATGCACTAGATTGAACATCACATGTTTAATCATGTTTTTTAATGGTCCATCAACAAATCTGCATCCTAGAATTTGACTATTTCCATTGATTCTGATCTAACTAGGTCGTTCATTACCCATAAAAAATTAGATTAGGTAGCTAATTAGATTACTAAAAAGACAATGCAATTGAGATTCTTTTAGAAATTTTTATTTAGAAAAAATAATTTTGTACTAATTCCATTTCATAGAAATTTTCTTAACAAAATATTTAATTTTTTATGATGAAATATATTCGCAAATATTTAAATATTTTTTTTCTTTTGAAGGTTAATATTTGTATATGCCAAAATTCAGGATTTTTAGCTTTAGGCTTTTCATTATTCCTAGAATTTAAAGCTTTCACATCAAGAAAGGAAATAGGTTTATATTTAATTCAGTTAATGCTTAAAATGAATTTTTAAGTGCATGCTTGAAATGAGGTGCAATTATAGTTCATGATCAATCTTTAGTAAAAAATAATTTATCCATTACATAAGTACTCACTAACACAAATAATTCCTTCAATAAAAACTCATGCTATGCTTTGGGATCTTAAAAATCTGCCACTTCCTCGAGCTTGTTTTATATCATTCGTAGCACTTTTGTAAGTTATACTCTTGCATCAGGTGATACCATAGGATAAGAATAATCACTTATAACTTTCCAATTTTCTAAATAAAACATCATGCACAAGGTATACCATAAAATCAAAAAAATAAGCTACATTAATAGTTTGGTGTAGTCAAAATCATATTTAGCCTTTGGTGCACATGGTGTGAGGTATACCAAAATTTTGATTATTCTATATCTAAATGTGAGAAAATATTACAAAATAGAATTGTCCATAATAGCATAACTCTCCCTTAATATATACATATGACACTGATTGATGCATATAACACTTAATAGGGGCGAGTGAAATAACTTTGAAAATTTTTCAAAATTCACACATTAAAAAAATTGTTTTTGAATTGTAGTCAATAATAACACAAAAATATATAATTAAATATTAAGAAATAATATGTGAAATCAAAGAAGCAAAAAAATTGTTTAATTTGTTTTGGTGGTTAGCAAATCAGAGAACATCTACAACCAATTCAATTAGGCCTAGCTTACCAAAACCTTTCACTGCTTTGTCATAGTTAGTAAAGAAGCCATCATATCATCAAACATATCTTTGGAATTTAGGCACAACCTCCTCCATTGAGATGTGTTTGGGCTTGAACAATATTATTTTTATGAGATATTTGTATTGCTGAAAGTACAACCTCAATGTAAGTTGATATGCTAAACTTATTTTTAGCTCATAAAAAATTGAGAAGTGCGAAGGTTCAAGCAACATATTCAAACAAAGGCTTACCCAAGCATATTATAGGTTTAGAATTTTAAATCTTAGAAACATTGGCTAAGTAAAATATTTTGTAAAGGATAAAGACTTGCAATGATCTTTAACATTAGTGATGACAACCTAAAGAAAAAATAGTTCTAAGAACCAACACCATGAATGCTCACATTAGTGGTGAAGTGGCATGGTAAACACATAAGTGAAGTTCTTAGAAAGCCAAAAAAAAAAATCAATCATTCACTTGGACAAATGATAAAGTTGGACATAGTTAATAATTAGCCTAAAATTTGAAATAAAGTGATTAAAAAATTTCTTGGTGATTTGATACTCTTGTGAATGCTAAATAATGAATTAGGATCTTTTTTTTGAGCCACTTGTTATCCTTCCTGGGGCACCTATAAAAATACATTATTGGATAGATTATACATGAAACAGTGTTATTAATCAAGATTAAAGATAACACTTTGTTACTTCATTCAAATTATAATACTTAAAACATGGTTGAGATGGCCAAATGGGTTGGCATGGGTAAGGGCAATGGTTACAAATGTTCATGATAATAGTGATGGATTATGATGGATAGCAATGAAAATTACCCCAAAACTTTATTTTAAGCCTTTTTAAGGACCTTTTCAAACAAAATTTGTATTGATGGAATTATAGGACATCTATAAGGATGTCTCATATTAAATTTATAGCTAAAAAATCTAAAAAGTTATAAATTGATATTCAAATAACTTGGAGTAAAAGGTAGATATAAATCACTATACAATGAAGGAAAGCAAACTAAAACATTCAACAAATAATAGTTAGCTATAATTGACACCACTAATGACGATGATAATAAAGATTAATAAGAAGTCAAGAGGTAAATATTGGCACTATTTTAAGTCTAAATAAGAGTAATACAGCTAAAAGTTGAACTTTACATGAATTATGGATTGCTACTACATCACTCTCCCTTGGTTGGAAAGAGCTTAACCCTGTAAAGCTATGGTAAAATCTTTGATACTTCTTAAACATCTCTTTGTTAGGTAATGAAGCTTCTACCAAATAATCCAAGAATCATTAAATGTGGGATGCCCTCACCACTGAACCAAAAATCTTCATTGTGCCTCATTCTATGTTAAAATTGTTTGATTATCTATGATTTGCTCAACTTTTCTATCAAGTCACTAAATGCGACTAAATGTATTGGTTGGATAGGTTTACTCAGCTATAATATTGAAGGCTTAAAAGACTAACTATGTATTAGGTATGGTTCTTTATAAGTAACAATATCTTGAATATTAAAGATTGTGTTGGTTTCATGATCTTCAATTAAATCTAAAGCATACAAGCTAATGCCTGATCTTTTTTAAAATTCTAAATGGTCCAACATTATGGGCATTTAATTTTATAAGAGTTCATAGTGGTAATCTCTCAGAATTTGCACAAATCTTTACATAATCATCCTCAATAAATTCTTTATATTTTCTATGATCCTCTACAAGCCATTTATATATTTCATTATTTAAATTAATTTGTTTAATAATATGTCGATGTAATGAAAAATTATTATGAATGAACACTCAAACCCAATGTTTTATTTTTTAAGCAAATTGAATGGATAACATCAAAATATCATAGGTTGAAACATGTTCCATTATTAGGCTATAAAGAAGATTAATGGGGCTTTAGTTTACTAATTCTATTTGCACATCTATCAAGGATGTTAAGTTAACTAAACCTTAAGTTTCATTCCCATTAGGAGAAAAAGTGATTTCTAGAAGTAGTTAATAAATCTGATATCATAATCTAAATAATTGATTAAGATAAGCCATGTAGTTTCATAACTTAATCAAGAAATATCTTTACAATATGTGAAACAACTAATGAATTATGGTAGTGCATGAAATGAGTCATTTTAAAAAATATATCATAAACTATAAATATATTCTTTCTTATGGTTTTGGATAATCCTAATACAAAGCCCATAATTATATATTGCTATGGTCATTTTTGCTTAGATAATGATATATATGCACTTTGCACATAATTACATATTTTAGCTATGACACAAGTTCTAGATTAGAAAAAATCAACATATCTTGTTCGGGCTATCTTGGAGAATACAATAGTTTAGCCACATCACTTATGGTTTTGCCTTGACCATAATGTCCAGCTACAACTCTAGTATGTATTTGCTAAATAGGGAAACCCTAAAGAGATGTGTGGGGAATGCAAACTTATGATCCCCAAAACAAAAAAAAAAACATTTTTCAAATAATAATTACCAGAAACATATTATGAAAAGTACTGACTACTTCATAGATATGACCTAGGTTCTAACAATCACTATATAAATTCTTGACACATTGAAATCTAGGAAGACCTAGAGTCATTGTTGGAAGTAAAAAATCATCATGACTTAATGCATTTGCTACTTTATTCTCCACTCTCTCCTTATGTTTTAAAGCAAAAGTTAATTTCTTACAAATATTCAAACCATTTACCATACTAAATACTTAAATTAATTTGACAAAAATAAAGAATATAATATGTTGAATATTCTTAAATTAAAGTGTTTCATAACTAAAATAAGGAACAAATTCTTAGGATAATACATAGTTTCTCCAATATCTTAGTGATTTAGCTATCACATAATGTTGTTTTTAATAAGAGTATTTCTTCCATTTTCATTTACATTTTCAATGATGAATGTGATATGAGGGGAACTTTTACTGAAGACTACACTAATAACAATTCCTTAAGCACAAACAACTTCAAAGGTGTTGAAAAGTCTATTAGTCTAAGGATTGGAACTTAACTCATAATTTCTTTTAATTTAGCAAAGCTACTTTTACCAGTTTTCCCAAGTTAATTGCACTCTTTTTAATACGATCTATAATTAAGGCTACGATCAGCTTAGTCCTATCATGATTCATTGATAAATAGTTGCTAAGGCATGAAAGTCATGAACTTATTAAATTACTTGAAGTTAGCCATTCAAAAATAGATTTTATCTTTTCAGGATTAGTAAATAATTCTTCTTTTGAAACTTTAAAACCTTTGAATGACATTCCTTCCATAGAAATTAATAATTTCTATGACTAGCAAAAAAAATGTTGTTCACATAATGTAGTGCATTCCTATCTAAGATGCCCTAACTATTCAAATGTTCATGGCTACAAACTAATATATAATCAAAATAGATAACTACAAAATGACCTAGATAAGAGCACGAAACCTAAGACATAATTCTCATAAATTTACTTGGCACATTCAACAATATAAATGACATAATTAACCTTCCATATAGTCCACCTTTTCTTTTAAAAGTAGTCATACATTCATCACTATGTAGATTCAAACATTGTAGTATCCACCTCTGAGATCTATTTTATAAAATATGGTGGCTCCAACAATTTTTTCTAACAAATCATCAAGTGTAGGAATTGGAAACCTATAGTTAATCATTATTTTGTTATTGGCATGACTATATATGCACATGGACTAAGTTTCATAACTTTTTTGAGCAAAACAATTGAGGAAATCACATGCACTAAAACTTTTCTTAACAAATTCTCTTTGAAAGAACTCATTAACTTATCAATTATGTTCTATATGAGCAAATAAATTTAATCAATAATTTAGTAAATGTTGTAGTGAAGTGTAAAAAACTAGATCAATAATATGATTGATATCTCTTAATAAATGGAATGTTTAGCAAGTCATCAAGAAAAACTTCAAAAATTCTTTTAACAGTGATTGGACTATAGGTGGTGGGTTGGATATATTAATAAGGATTTTTCTAATTGTCATAAACTTGAGAACTTCACCATTGGTTATATCCCTCACAATCTTGATTAGTGTAATGACAAATTAGTTTTTCTTTTCTTTTGTTTTTTTCTTTTTGTTGTATTTAGGCTAGAAATTCTATTTGAGAGAAGTCAAAGATATAACATGATCCTTGCTTCTTATAAAAAATTATCATATTAGCTCTTCCATGTAAGGCAGCATCTAGATTAATAACAAAGGTCTTTCTAAAATAAGGCCAACTATATACATTAGGATAACATTACACCATAATTTGTCAAAATATTGATCAAATTTTTAAAGAATACAACACATTTTTGTCTATAAAATTTGATATTTTGTTGATCCAAAATATTGTGCATGGGTGGAGATGGTCTGCATTTGATAAGCCTACTTTTTGGGAGCATTCTATGATATGGCAATGACACAAACATCATTATGTAATACATTTGCAACTTTATTCTCCACTTCTATCTTATGTTTTAAAAAAAAGTGAATTTTGCAAATCTTAAAACCATTTATTATGCTAATGAATTAAATTCATTTGACCAAAATAAAGAATACAATAGGTTGAATATTTTTGAATTAAAGTGCTTCATGACTAAAATGAAGAACAAATTTTTGGGATAATAGATAGTGTTTTCAATATCTTAGTGATTAAACTATCAAATAATGTTAATTTTCTTAGAACTCTATCAATGCTTAGTTCTAAAGCATAAGTGATTTCAAAAGAGTTGAAAAATCATGTAATCTAAGGACTAGTGTTCAGTCATGGCTTCTTTTAATTTAGTAAGTCTACTTCCACCTCTTTTCATAAGTTTAACTAAACCTTTTCAATATAATCTAGAATTAAGGCTACAATCATGTTAAGTCCTTGAATGTACCAGAGATAAAAAGTGGGAATGCTTTGAAAACTACGAACATAATGGTTATGGTGGTATAATATATTAAAATTTTAAATTTAGTGCTTGTAATTCTACTTCAACAACCTCATCTGACTATACAACCTCCTCTTTGTTAAGTTTATTGCTTTCTTTCTTTTCTTTTTATATATTTATGTGGAAGACTCTTTTAAGACACTTGGTTATGACATGCTCTTTCTTGTGTCAATGATATCATTGTACTCTAGAAGTAGTAGATGGTTTGTCTAAGGGTTGGATTCAATGAGTAGGAGTATTAGTGATGGGACATAATTTTTTTATAGAGTAGAAGTAGTAGAATTAGTAGAAGTAGTGGTGTGCACCTTTGTGTAGGAAGTACTCATGGGAATCTAACTCTTATAGGTAATTGGCAATCCAAATCGTAGGCCACTTCATATGCCTTTTCTAAACTATTAATATTTCTCAACTATAGGCCAATTGAATAGTCTCTTTGAGCCTAACTCAAAATTAAGATAATGCTATTAGGACTAGCCCCTAAGAATCACATCAGAGCATATAATCCTAAAATTTAGTGATGTATTTGTTAGAAATCTTTGAATTTGAGGATAAACATTACCATTTATGCAACAATTGACTAAAATAAGAAGTGAGTACAAATTTATCTTGCAGGCAAACATTGAGTTCTTCTCATGATCGGGGTATTGCTCACTTCTCATTAGAAAATTACCTTTTTAATGTGTGAACAAATAATTTGGCATGTGATAGAAGCCTATGTTTTTATAAATTAGCACGTTTTATGCCGTATAAGATCATACCATTCAAAAACATTCTCCATTCTCATTTCTCGAATTTGATATACTCATGACTCTAAACTTTCATCAAATGTTGCAACTCTTATTTTAACCATGTTAGCCTAGTGATCATTATCCCTACGATGTCGACTATCATGGGTATGTAGGGTAGCTTGTCACCTAGGTGGATATTCAATTTGGTAAGGTTTATTTTTGGATGACATTTTTTCTTCTTTAGAGTCACTTGTCAAAGAACAACTTAACCTATGCATTTCACCACATCTATTTTGATTACATTGTTCCAATAAGTCTATCGATGTTACTAAGGTTGCTCTTATCTCTTGCATTGAATGAATTAGTTCTACAATTACATAGTATGTTATTAGTCCATGGATGACTATATTGGTCGAGAATCAAACATTCTATAGTATTTTGTGGACCTAGTAATCATAAACAATTTGGATTGAAAAAATGTTTGTAATTTGGGATGATAAAGATAAAGACAAACAAACAAATCATGAAATGTAAAAGCAGAAGAACATATAAGTAAGTAAATGTTGTAGCATTAGAAATAAAAATATGATTTTTTAAAATTTATTTCGTATTTTTTTATATAATTTTAAATAATTTGTAGCTATTAAAAACTAATGCATAAATATTACAGATGTTAGTTTATTGATAATTAAAAATTATGCAAAGTTCTTATAGCAAACTAGTCTTTGATACCAAGTTAATATAGGATGGTATGCTAAAACCTATTTTAAGGCCATCGAGAATTGAAAAGTTCTTAAATTCATGCAACATATCCATATAAAATCTTACCCAAACGTGCTATAAGTTTATAATAGAAAATCTTAGTATTGCTGGACAAGTAAAATATTTCCTAGATGCTTAGGACATACATTGATCATTTACATTAGGAATGTTAACCTAACGAAAAAGTGATTTTAATAACCAACATCTAGAATGCTCAAGTTTGTAGCGATGTGTCAAGGTGAACAAGTAGATTTTTTGAATACTAAATAAGAAAATCACATGTTCATTAAGGCAAACTCGAAATTTGGATGAGGTGATTAATTTCCCAAAAGTTAAAATTAAGTGATTAGGAGCTTTCTTAGTGATTTGATGCACTTGTAAATACTGAAAAACATGTTAGAATCTCTTTTTTTTTGGTCTTTTATCTCTCCTTCCTTGGTAACCTCAAGAATCACACCATCATTTTAAATATACACAACATGCTTCTATTAAACGAGCTTAATGGAAGTACTTTGTTATTTCATTCAAATTATATTACATACAATATTGGTAGCATCACTATTTATAGAGATTTGAAAGCTACAATGATAATTTGTTAGCATACGATATGAAAAGATATTTCTGGAATACTATTAAACATAATTTAGAATTCTAAACAATATTTTTGAAATTTTAGAAGTCATCACAAATTATAAAAAACATAATTTAAATTTAGCCAAAAATTTTTCTTCAAATGAAGAAAAATTAAGTTCGCATAAGAGGCTCCCAAATTGGCTTGTGCATTTTAAGTCTTAGTTTTGTGAGTTGCAAGGAGCTAGCCTATGTGATTTGTGCATTACAAGTAGATAGATGTAGTTAGTTGTCAAGTCTAATTTGTATGTTATCATGAGCTAATAGGTTGACATTTGTTGAGAATTTAGAAAATTTCATGGATTGCGGATCAACACTGGTCAGTGTGTGTTGAGAGGATAAATGAGTACGAAGAGTTAAGGTGGGTTGAGCAAGCCACAAGAAATGACACTAGTAGTGGCAAAGGTGAACGACGAAGTGATCAGTACTAAAAAGCAACCCAACTCTCAATTTTAAGGCTTTTAAAAGCTTTTTTGAAACAAGCTTTTGCTAATAGAATCACCATACTACTGTAAGGATATCTTGGATAGAATTTAAATCTAGAAGTATTTCAAAAGCTACCAATCAATATCCAAATGGCTTAAGGTAAATTATAAATACAAATAATTGAACAAATTAATAAAAATAAAATTAGAAAGTGTGATATACAAGGGTCAATTATAATTGGCCTCCATAATAGGAATAATATTAGAGACTAAGTAAATGTAGAGATACTAAACTTCGAATGGCTCTAAGACCAAGTAAGACTAGTATGCCTCCAGGTGGAACCCTTGTGTGATGTATAGAATGCTACTATGTCACAAATTACAAATATTTTTTAAATTCTAGAACATAACTACTCAATGATTTTTTAAAAGGGTGAAGTCTAACTTGTTGGATGATTCTAAAGTAAAAACAAAATTCTACAATATTCCCTTCAAAACAGAAATAATGTTTACTTTTATTATATATGATGTCTAGTATGATATGAATGTAGATATTGAAAGCTTGTATAGTTTTCTAAGCTATGTTGTTGATATAAATGATACTTATTGCTTCCATGATAATGTTATACATGGCTTTATTGGTGTGGCAATGAGAAAATGAAGAAATGAGGCTTTTAAAATTTTTAATAATTAGATAATGATATGTAATTTTACAAATGGATGATTATATTGATCATAAGTTATAAAGTTCTATTTATATTTATTACAACTACTTAACATCTCCTAAAATCATTTTATCAACTTTTTCACCATTACAAGGCTATATTAAACACTTCTCAGCCTTTTCTTTTATGAAAAATATTACTACATATGTGAGGTTACAATAGTTATAGTTTATTACTTAAAATGCATTATTATTATTATCAAGACTTCTAAAGACTGCGATTGATATGTGTGTGTGACGATGATCATCCATAAGCTTTTGATTTGTTGTTGCACGTGAATGTCATATGCTAACTAGTGCCATTCAATGATTTGGAGCATCTCTTTGCAGTATCATTATTACCAATTCAATATATAGGTTGGAATGAGTCCAATGCATAGAGCTATCCGTAGTGATCATGTTTTATTTCACATAAGTTTTACGATGAAATTGTATATGCACACATAAAGTGTAATGATTGCTCTTGTTGTATGGAACTAACATATATTATGATGAGAATCATATGACAAAAGTTTTATGAAAAGACTGATAAAATGGTAAACCAAGATCGAAATAATTTGACTCAAATCAATGGGATTTCAAAGAAATCCAAATGGTTCATGTCATGCCACATATTGAGCTGATGATAATCTTGTTATGAAGTAAGAAATTGTATACTACAGTTATGGATTTTGTGATTGTAGTCATAAGAAAAACAAATTAGAGTAAACATATTTGTCTAATCCTTTCTAACAAGTCGTAGTATCAGAATGACATTGAAACAAAAAAGAAGCACAAATGATAGATCTGATTAACCAGCATCAAGAAACATGCATAGAAGATGAGAGTCTTGATGTGAAATGATATATTAGGCTGATTAATGAATCATATTGTAGCATGTTAAGAAAAGTTTCCCTATTTGGGTATTCAAAATTTAGTTTTGAAGCATTATTAAATTGTTTTGGACCATTCTAAAAGATCTATGTTAGGTAGCCTACTTAGCTAGCAATTGTATTGCTACAAAGTAAGATATAATTCAATACCATGATGAACTCTATAACGATACATGTTGAAAAAGTCAATAGGTGTCAACGTATTTTTTTAGTCATTAATGACCACATTAATATGATTGAATGACATGATAAAGGTGCAAGGAATCCAAATAAATAAGGATTCTTATTTATTGCCTAATTAAGCCCATCATACTAAGTTGATGCCATTGAACTAGTCTTTACATATGGTTGATTAGGAGGATGTGATGGCCAATGAATGGAGTACTAGATGATGAGGATGTAAAAGAATATTTTGTAACTAAAATTGATGAATAATTATGTTAGCTATTAGATCAAATGATAGAAATTTTTGAGAAAGAAATGGCTTTTCTCTCATTCTTTGCGTACCTTATTCCTAAAAGAAATAATAAATTTGATAGGTAGCTTCCTAATCACAAACTTAAATTAATATTATAGAAACAATTTTATTTTAATATGTACTAAATTTACTTCGCAAAAGCAGTCATAATTGTATGAACCTTTCTTTTAAAATTTTGCTAGAATCAAGTGCAAGTTTGAAGGGAATAAATTGGAATGGGTTGGATGTATTCCTTTTTTTGGAAAAAAGTCATGATCTTATATAAAAGAAGAATAGTTATCATTTGTTAAAATTTGGAAACTTTATGGATATTGGTTTTCCTGTTATGAAATGAGACACATGAAATAGGTTCATTCCTTTTTCCCAGAATATGATTAACTTGACATAAGTTATGTGAACCCAAAGTAGTTTAAGAAAATTAATTTTTTAAGCAAAAATAAAAGATATATGATAAAATAGACCAGTCTTCTAAGGCTTTAGTTCACTCTTTTTGGCCCCAAATGCTCAACAATTTTCATAAGAACAAATTAAAGTGAACCTTAACGATTGTGTGAATGCATTTCATACATTCGATCATCGAGGCATTAGTTGGTTGACTTACCTTATAATCATTATATGAATTTATCAACATCTCTCCTCATCAATCTTGATTAAAGCTTTCCAAACTTTTAGAATTTGTTATGAAATTAAAACCTCTAAATGAATACAGTTACAAGCTATTTAAACCTACTAGTCCGTTACTAGATTTCCTTCCCTAAATATGTGTTAGAATTCAACAACTTTGCAAAGAAATGGATTCATTTTATTTAGTAGGGTTAAGATATAGTAAGGAATTCCAATGCTTTTATGCATCATTACAAGGATTGATTAATTGTTTGGTTTTATAATGATGTTTCTGTAACCCCAAATTATCACATAAGTTTAAACAACATAGTATTTCAATGGCTTCAACTTAAATATTTTTTTAGTTACTATATAATTTGAGAGTGCCTTAATAGCAATAACAAGTAGTCTCTAATCACATAAACACAACTTATAGGACCATGGTTGCTTCTAGTCAATCCATTAGAAATTGATTTGACTAAATCCACTACTAAGGGAGTCCTTTGAACAACTTTTTTTATAATTCAATTGATCTCAAAAAATCAAGGAAGCAATGCATATTTTTCGATTTAAAGATCTATTGAATTTTTTTACATAATTAGACAACATTTGAGTATTGCATAAATATTATGTTGAACGATTTTAGGGAAATTATATGGAATATTTGCTCATTGAATTGTTTTGAATATCTATCTTATAGATATTGCAACATATGAGAGATGGTAGAATATTGAATCCATCAAAAGCTATTGACTTTATTTGACTACACTTTCACCATTATAGAAGCATTTCTTGAATCATGGTGTTGGATTTATTAGATGCCAAGATTCATTACAAAGGGTTTTCATAAGATTCATTTGAGAGTCCTTATATGCACAAAAAGGCATTCATCTATAAATTGAAGTTCAAATTTCCTAAGTTGTTATAAATGGATAATTAGTTATTTAGGAGGTTCCACATTAGTAGAGTTTTGGAAGGTTGAGAATTATTTTACATTATTTTTTGTGACTTATGAATAAGGTAATTAATTACCACTAAGCTTATCCTATCTTGAATTGATAGTTAATTTTCCATCCTTGGTGAGGTCCAATAATTGTTGCCATCCACATCTATTTTGTTCCAAGTATTTTAAAATAAAAAATAATGAAAATGATTATCTTTATTTGATTCCAAGACATTGAGCAAGCTCGACAACATTTTCTGTTAAGGATATTGCATATCACGTATCTAAAAAGGATAACGTTTAAGGTGTTGACCTTCTAAAAAAGCTTTGCATCATATGCATCCCTAAAATTCTTTTATTTCTTAACCAATAATCCATACTTTTCATAGGGAAAGCTAATCATGTTCTAGCTAGCCAAAGGATGCTTGCTCACCAACTCACAATCACCTTAACGGAAAGCATTTACCACACTTTATACAAAATTAATTAAATTATTAAAAAGATAAGATATCATTAGATTGTAAAGTTTTATTGACTATAGCACATGACTAACATGTGCTACCTCTTATTGAGAGTAATTTCTTTTTACATGTTTTTATTAATCTTGTGTTCAAAGTGGACCACTTAATTCTTACGTTCAAATAATGTGCTTTTGAGTTAAAGGATCAGAAGATAGTTTCTTTTTTGAGGCATAAGCTCATTGTCATTGTTCTCCTGCTTGCATTTCATGTTTGTACATCTATTAAAGGAAATCCTCTGTACATTAATCTGCAAAGTTGATGTGCCCTAGAGATTAGAGAAGAATAACTTGATATTTTTGATTGAGTGATTATCACCTCTTAAGAAAAGTATTAGGCAATGTACAAAGAACAAATGAGAATTTGTTTGACAACCACTTGGAGTGGCATAATACTTCACTTTACTTAGTATATGTGGATTGTTTAAACATCTTCTTAGTGCTTTATCTACAATAAGGAGAAGAAATAGGGATAGGGGGTTATAATGCTTTAGCCAATATAAGAGTTAGATGGACAATTTCCTTTAGCATTAATAATGACTAAAAATAAACTTATATTATAGATACTCATGACAACATTAATAAATTAGATATTGAAGTTAAACCTGTGTAGTATTTATTTCCTCCATGATATACTATTAAACAAATTCTAGCTTGATAATATAGCTATTGGCTTTGATCTTCTCATTTGAATCGTTAAGTTGCCCTTATGAAAGTATGATTTCTTATATAAGTAAAATATTTTTAGTGATTTCCTATTCCTTAGCTAAAGATGATTGCTCCATTGAGATGATGGTTGGTAAGAAACACCATAAGCTAACTACCAACAAATTAGTTTATTTTTTGAAAAACTATACATCCAAATTTTCATAAAGTCTTCAAAAGAAGTGTTGAAATTAGTGTTTAATAGGAAAATTAAATTAGTACTACTACATTATTTAGGAGATGGCTACCGATAAGAAAATCATTGATAGCATTACAAATTTCATCTTGAAATATTGATTTGACAATGCTAGTAAAATAAACTAATAAACCCATCCAATCTATAAGAACATGAAGATATATAAAAAAAATAATTTGTTGTATTTTCTCCTTATTAACTAGTTGAATTAGTACCATATTACATTTTAGTGAGTATAAGCATCTTAAAGCAAAGCACCTCCCATTTTTCTCAGTAGGGAATAGTAATATATCAAGCAATCTAAGATATATTTGGCATTTAAATCCTTCTGTAACTCCTAACTCCCACTTGGATTTTTAACAATTTATATATTACCTATTATTTACTTGTTATTGAACATTGTGTAGAAGACATTTGTGTTTTTATCACCATTTTAAGCTACATAGAACCTATCTTTTAGCTCTTATACATCTAATGTAGTCCCATCTTGTACATCACATAGAGGTTAAACTTGGAGATGTACTACTTCTATTTGAACATGGAGCCCGACGAGGATTCGCCACTGTACTTCTCATTAGTCTTCGTTATATTTGCCGTTGTAGGGTTAAACTATAATTGACCCTTATTTAGTGCGTATTTTTATTTATTTTTACTAGTTCATCAATTTATTTACATCTATACTTTAGTTTAGGTTTTTTAAAGAATAATTGGAAATTTTTTGAAGATTTTCATCATTATATTTAGTAAAAACCATCCTTTGAACAATCTCACAATTCTTTTAGTACAAAAGTTTCTTAAACATTGATTTCAAAATGGCTTAAAATTTAGTTTTAGGCTTTTTTTTATCATTCACCTCTGACAGCTATCATTACCACCACCAATAGCACTCACTTGTCATCTCGTGCTAACTCTCTTAAATCTACATTGACCACAAGGCGGACTCAAAATTTCCATGACTCTCTACCTATGCTACTTATCAAAATTGGAACCCAAAGTGATGCATCAATCCACCAATGTTGCACCATGCAATACCATATTGTCCCACCTTTTGCACCAACAATTGGCCTCCACCATCAATCTTAAATCTCCTCAAAGATCTCTTCTATTAATTATAGAGTTGTTAGCATACACAAAAAGGTAACACAGCATTTAAGTATCACTTTTTGAAGAAAGTATTCTTAATTTTCAATTTTTAACATTCGAAGTACTACAACTAAAACACCTTCACTTAATTTTCATTAATCTGATCATATTATTAAGGCATTAACCTATTATAGAACTAACAACACCTTTTATGCTGAATAATAGGGCATTATTAATTACAAACTATAATGTCAACATTTTGAGATTCTTGAAAGTTTCTTTTGGTCATTTTTAAGAAAATCAATTTTTTTAACATTTCATTTAGTGTGTTTTCTCATTGACTTTTCACTAGTAGCCACTATGAAGCCATTAGACTCTATCTGATAAATCTTGAGAGCCTTAGCTTTTTCTTAGAGATCTTTATTTGAGCATTTGAGAGGTTGAATGTCTACTTCTTGTTTAAGCTACATGTCCTACTTTATGATTACTAATTGAAATTGATCATACTATCTTTGAATATATGATTTATGATACAATTAGGTTTTTTTTATTCTGTGTAGATGTTGTGTGATTTAGTGGGGTGTTTATATTGTCTTCTATATCAATGGTTGCCAAAGTTTGAGGTTTCACATTTCTTCTTACTTCAATAATTACAATTGTCTCATCTTCTCCATTTCCAACATAGAAGGGTTTAGAACTCTTTTCTTGCTTTCATTGGATCATTGAGAGTTCTTGTTTACAATTGCTTTGAAAGTATTTAAGAAAATTTTCTTTACTTAATTTGTTTTCCATAATCCTTTGTTGCACCAAATCTTTACAGAGATTCTAATATCTAAAGGAAGATTTTCAGCAAGATTGATGAAAGCATAGACCAGGACCCCATGGGGCCTTGTTAAGTTTATTTTTCATAGCATTACTTTTATTGACTTGCTAACTATTAACATGATTGACAATAGGGCCTACTTGTTAACCAAGTTTATTGGAACGTGCTCCAATGAGATCCGTACTGGATCTAAAAAATGTTTACTATGAAGCCAAAAAGTTGGAACTATTTGAGGACCCTCATTTGGAAGAGTACAATTTTCAAAAATATTGTACATCAAACTTCAAATGTTTTCCTATTGTAGTGAAAATCATAGGAGCACGTGCTTATCTATTTGCAATGTATTCAAAGATGCCAGTTGTTTTGAATTCATACACTTTGAAATTCCAATTGAAAACCATACCTATTTGAATGAGTTTGGAGGGAGCAACCTTTTTTTAGACAACGTCATCATCAAATATGACCATTTGTTTGCACTTTGAAGAAGACATTAGCATTATCATGATTGGAAAGGATAAAAAACTTTCCCATATTCACCATAAAAGAAGGGCCAAAAGGCTGATGCAGTCATGAGATATACCCAATAAGGGAGAGGAGCATACTAACAAAAGGATGTCCCTATAATCATGTTGGAAGTGTCATCTTGCTCACAACAAATTTGAAAAATGTTAACATCTCACTATCACTTCAATTTTAGTTTTTGAAGTTCTTTTGAAACTTGTTAATAAATTCATCACTTTATGATTTTAAAAATCAAGAAAGCCATAAATAATGCAATTAATCCTTATAAATGATTAATTTTAAATTATATTAAGTAGAAACGTTTCCTCAAAATTACTCTTTTTCTTTGTTTATTATTTAAGCTTGGCCACATGTCCTCCATGCTATTAACTCTTCATTTCAAATGTCAACTTCTTTACTTATGTTTCATTAAATTCTTATGTTGATTTGAGTTTTAACATTCTTCTTAAGTAAACGAGCTCCTTGCATCATGTTAAGAGTTGTTCAACAAGATAATGGGCCAATTATTTGAAAAACCAATATTTATTTCATACGAAAATACTTAATGAAAATGTTTTAAAAATTTGAAATATGCTTAAACAAATATCTAAAAGAAATTTTGTAAAAATTTTAAATTTCGTTTACAATATGTTCACTTCTATTTAATAATAAGTTTTTAAGGAAATTGTGAAATAAAAAGGTCAACAAAATGTTTAAAGTGTACTTAAGTATTTTTAAGTGGTTCAACCTAAAATCAAACCTACATCCTCTTTAAAGAAGATAAGACAAAAAAAATATTCTATGTAAGCTTTTTGCCAAAAACTAGATATGCTAAACTCTTATAACAATTAAAAAGAAAGACAAAATAGGCTAGAAATGTCTTATAGTGAAGTGAGATTTATAGGAAGAGGAAAAGAAAGTGACAAATAAAATATGTACAAAGTAATTCCTGCACTTGGCGAACGCTCCACAAGGCACAAGTATTGTATTTTAATTAAAGAGAAAGAGAGAAAATGAGAACTTTGTTGTTTTTAAGAAGGAATATTGAGTTGGTGAAGAGTGACACAATGTATAGATGCAACAATGAACATTAGCTACTAATGGCTTTAATATCATTACTTAAAATTTTTATTTAATTTTTTATAAATATTTAATGAATTAATTTTGATTAATAACTACCCAAATTTTAAAAATTCGCTAATGACAAAGATTATTTACCAAACTAATTATATGATGTTTTTAATCGAAAGATGTTTTTTAATTAAGAGATAGTATTATTTAAATAAATTTATAAGAACAAGTAAAAATTGGTTAAAATAATCATTGCACAAAAGCCACATGATTAAAAGAATCTTGGAATGTTCGATTATGAAAATTGCACAAATGATGATTTAGGAATTAGCTAGAGTAGTATAGAAATTTTGATTTCATTTTTACTACTAAATTTGAATTATGATCTATTGATTAGATTTAATTTTACTTATTGATTAAATGCAGACCATGTGATGGTTTAATGAAGTGATCAGATTGTTAGGATAATTATTGCTTGAGAAATGCGATTGTGGTAATGATCATTTGATTATAAAATTGCATGATTAGATGAGTCCCATTACTACCATAATTTACAAGTTAGCTATGAGGAAAAAGCTTTAAATTTTAGTCTCACATGGTGTATTTTCTCTTAATTTTTCTCCAACTAGGAGATTTTGTTTGCTTTAAAAGTAGTTTTATTTTGGGGTTAATGCCACCAAGTTTTATTTTTTAAGTCATTGCACTTCTAAAAACATTATTAATTGATTTATGAATACAAGGAGTAGTGCCTTGATATAAAATACTTCGATCTATGTTTGGGCGGGAGGCCTTGTTCCAATTACTACAGCGAAAAGTGTTCAAAATTAATTCTTTGTGCTTAAAATTTGTTCCATAGGTTTAGGTTAGTTAATTTAAGTAGAATTTGTTTTTTTAAAATTTAATTAATTATTTTGGAAGAAAATAACAAAAGTAAGTAAAAATGATTCTTAAAATGATCTTGACATTATTATCAATGATATTAAAAAGATATCTTTAAGGTTGATTAATTTAGATTTCAATTTAATTTTTATAAATTACATAGATGACCAAAATTAGACTAACATTCTAAACAAAAATATGAAAATACCTAAAATTTAATTGAAAACATATCTACTAGTGGCTTGCTACTCTAACCAAGATGAGTTTCATGGTTTTGATATTTACTACACTTCATCTTTAACATCTTCCATGAACAAAAACATTAGCAATCTAAGATTTAGAATTTTACTAAACAAAATTTATTAGAAATATTTTTGTTTGTTATCACAAAAAAACTCACCATGTTTACGGGTCAACATCACAAAATCATGCTTGTAAAAGTTCTTAACATCTCTTTGAAGGTCCTCTTCATCACTTATTTAAAAAAAATATATCTAAGCTTTATGATTATGTTAAAACTTCACATAATTAGGTTATAATCATCAAAATCTCTTTGATCCTTGATGGGGTCATTGGGATAACAACAATTACTATTTTATAATATAACAAAAGTAAACCATTAAAAGTAAAATGAACTTTGATTTTAAATATTCAATCTATTATATAACTATTTTTTCTTTTTATAATTGATTCAATTATAGAAACACACATACACACACATATAACTACTTTTTCTTATTATAATTGATTATATATATATATATATATATATATATATATTATTTTTTCATAGCTTAACTCTCAAATGATATTACACTAACCTAATTTTTTTTAAAGAAACCATAAGTGTAAAAGAATTCTAAAGAATCATATAATCATATTGTAGTTGTAGGCTTTAAGAAAAATACTATCATGCCAAGAATCCAACTTTTTTTCCTAACCACATGAGCAAAACATGAATTAGTTATCTAAAAAATTAATAAAACCATTAGAGTCTAATCCAATGTAGAGAAATTCCATGAATACCTACAAAAGTCTCATATGAAAAATTAACTGGTATGTACCAAGTCTTATAAGACAATTTGATAAACTCTTATGTCACATAAAATAATAAGTATCAAATATATATTATTAATGATGGAATAAACAAAATAAATTAACTAGCTAATTTACTAACTTTAATATTCTCGAACTGCACTCTTGCATAAAGTTTAACAACTTGATCTTATTATGAAGGGGAGAGCTAGGTGGCTCAATAGGGAATCTTTGAGCCATGCTATAGAATAATTATTCATTAATAAGAAACATGAATATAATAATGGACTAAATCTTATTAATAATGACACCAATTTCTAACTAAGAAAATTATATCATCATCTACTAACTAATTTAATATATATTTCTTTACAGTCTAATTAACCAGATATTTAACAACCATTGCATGATATAATATAATTTACATAAGAATAAATTAGTCCCTTCCCCTAATTTAAAATAATGTAATCCAATTGAAAAATTTACCTGTTAAAGTGAGTTTGAAGGGAGTAGGCTTTTTAGAGACATCATCTTCATCAAACCTAACCTTTTCTTCACACTTTCAAAAAGACATTAGCATTACCTTGATTGGCGAGGATCAAAAACATTCCCAAATTCACTATAATAAAGGGCCAAAAAGCTAATGTGCATGAGATATACCCAAATAAGGGATAGGAGCATACCTACAATAGAATGTCTCTAAAATAATGTTTGAAGTGTCAACTTGGTCAAAGAAACCATGAAAAAGTCTATCTTCTTATAGTTGGTTTGATGTTTGTTTGTAATGCCCTTTTGAATATTGTGTCTAAAAGTAATTTTTTGAAAATTTTAATTTTTATTTAAAATATGTTAATTTCTTTTTAATAATAAATTTTTAAGGAAATGTGAAATAGGAAATAAAAATAATTTTTTTCAAGTTAATTTAAGATATTGAACATTTTAAATGTTAAAATTATTTGTGCAACATATCAAAGAAACTGTTATACAACTAATAACAATGAAAATGTATATTGAAAAATTAAAAATTCATGGCAAGAAAATAAATAATACAACTAAATATTAATATTATTTCAAAGTTGGGACTGACATGGGTTTAACACATTTTAAAACAAAAAATATTCTGTGACATATTGTGGATATAAAAAAACTGAATTAAAATAAAAAAGTAAAAAAAAATAAAAAAATGAGTAAAGTCATGAAAATAGTATGCAACATTTGCTACTGCATGGCTTATGAGTTCGCAAAAAAGGAATAAACTATTCAAGAAGTATTAATTTTGTAAAAAATAATTCAAGATTAGAATAATTTTAATAAGTATAAAAATTTCTCAACTTGTATATAAAATTAATTTTAATAAATAAAAAATTAAAATTTGTTTTTGAACTTCTAATAAAAACATTCTCATAAAAATGATAACATCCCTATAACGATACATACAAAACTATGCACTAAGTTATTAAAAACATGTCATAATACCTAAATTGTTGTATTACAAAGATGACGAAATCCCAATTAATGTTGTCATTCGTCCTCTACATGTCCAACTAAACCTCATTAATTATGAGGTATTATTTACTTTTAATGAATGTTTATACGATATTTTTACTATTGCTTTACTTTAAATATTAATAATATGAAGATTTTTTCTTTTCAAAATTGTCATGTAATCCACAACGAGAATGTTTTTTTAAAAATTATGGTATAAATTTTTTTTAACATTTTTATTATTCCATTATTCTATTTGATATTTTTTTTAATCTTTAGTTTTTTAATTTTTATTGCAATGTGTAGCTTTGTTAGTTTAAATTCTTTAGAAATAATTTTGATAATCTTATGTACAAATTTGCAAAATAATTTAAATGTTTATTATATTTATGTCACTATTTTTTCTTGTACTTTTGTACATTTTATATAAACATAATGTAATTTTTCTTAAATTAATCATTGGATATGTTTTAATTTTTGCAAAATTTCTATGCTTTTTGAAATAACAATAGCTCATTTATGACGCTTAGAATACAATATGATTTATAATTTTGAAACATTGTGATAAGTAAATAGAAAAAACTTCAGGCACGATATTGAAATAAATCTATATATTTTAAAATTTCTTTTGTCTGAATAGTTTTATATATTTTTATTCCATACATTTGTTGTCGTTTGCTTGTACTAACATATTTTTGGTAATATTTTGATATTTTAAAAATTAATTGCAACGTCTTTTGTTAGTTTTTTAAAATTTATAGATGCATGAAAAAGTATCCATGCTCTAACTCCTGACATTTTTTTGCTATAATATCTAATAAGAAGCATGCTTTTAATAAAACGTTCTATTATTATATTAAAATATTTTATTGAACATTTTGAAATCATTCATTGAAGAATATTTTAAAATTTTTCTTATATAATCGAATAAAATATCTTTAACCGTAAATCTTTTTTAAAATATGTTAAAAAATATTTTTTTTTAATCTCAATAGAATAAATACACAAAACAAATACAAATATTATGTCAACAAAAAGTGCACAAACAATTAAGGTAATTTAAAATTTGTTATAAAAACCTATATGCATAAGTAGTAAATTAACCATAATTGTGAATGATCCTTATTATCTAGGTGCACAAAAGAAAAAATCATGCTCACATATTTCTTAGTATCTTTATGTCCACCTCTAGCATTTATAATCCTTTAAAAAGCATGCCCACACAAGTTTTTTGTTATCCTCCTAACTTCTAAAATTATAGATTCGTGTTTTAAGTTCATGATCTCGTTTGACAAATTTGTTGCACACTACTTTTTGAAAACATTTCATAATAAATACGTTTGTACATAGCTTTCAATACGTAGAGAATTCAAATATCTTAATTTTTTTTTGTATTCTTATTAATTTGAGTTTTTTTTTATTTCTAATGCAATATTTTTCTATTATTAAGAAATTTTTATTATGCTTAGTAAATAGTTTAAAATTTTTAAATAGTTTATAATAACGATGATATTATGTTTTTTGTTTAGGTTTTCATATTTCTTTATTCCCTTACCATTATAATCATTTTTATTTAATTATAAAAAATTCAACTATGCCTTATTGAATAACTAATTTTATTATTCACAATTTCTTATTCATGATAGTTTCAATAATTTTAACACTCCTTAATAATAAACGTTTTTTTTTTGTAATTATTATTTTTATATACAAAATTAAAGTTGCTCAAGGGAAACAAAGTTAGTTATAACTCATGAACACTTGGTTATGCAATAATTTTTTGATGAATTATATTTTTGTTAGTAATTATTTTTTGAATGATATTTGAATCACTTGTTTTAAAATAAAACATTGATTTTTAAATGAAAGAGTTTAATGAAATATTTTATTACGCAATTCACTTGTGAGTATAAGCTGATTAGTGTTAGTAGTTTTTCTCATGTGTAACTCAACATGTAAATGTAGAAATCATTTCATTAGCACATGATCAACTAAGTCTAACTCTAAAACTTAGTAAATTTACTTTATTTTAATTTGAATTATAAAACTATCCCTTCATGTTGATATAGAAAATATGCTTACATTATATTGCTCTTGAACATTGAATTTGGGAGAGAAAAATGATTTTGTGAAAACTAAATAAGTTTTCCTAAAACTACATCTTGAAAGAATAATAACAATTAAGAAGGGATTATTGGAATGACATTAATTATTTTAGTACAAAAAATATATATTTAATTTTTAAAAGTTGATTTGATTTTCTCTTCCAAAATTAAAAGAATCTTACTAATATTTATATCATTAGTTGATGTGCGAAAATTGAGATAATTTTAATTTAGTTTAAATTTGTATTATTCACCCCCTCTTATGGATATCGTGTTCACAAATTTCTGACGCTAAATATTATTGATGTTATACTATTCTATAGATTATATTTTTTTATCTTTCATATTTTTTGTTTATTTGTGTTGAAATGTATTTTTTAGAGATATATATTTTAACTTTTTTATATGATAATTATTTTTATTTATAATATTTTATATCTTATTTTTTAATTGCATATTACCTATTCCACAAATTGTTAAATTTTTTCTATTGAAATATACTATAATTAGAATTTTGCTAATATATTTTTTTTAAAACAATACAATTACTTTTTAACATTAAAAACTAATTTCAAATACTTTCACCTTTATTAATGAATTACATTTTTCTGTTTTAGTTTTTTAATGGAATGTTCTTAAATTTTTGCATTATTCAATCTTTATTATTTATTAGAAATTTGAAGTTCATTTTTCTAAATTGATGTTTAATGTTTTGCACTCATATAAATAGTTTTTCTTGTAAATATTCATAATTTGTGCTGTTCTTAATTCTCAAAATTAATAACTTCTTTTTAATTTTGCTTTATTCATTTGTACTCTCAAATTGTGTAAACATATTAATTGATTTTATGATATTTAAAAATCTTTTTTTAACTAATTAAATTTATTTTACTAAATTAATTAATTGAGTTATTATCTCAAAGATTTTAAATTTTGGATCTCTCATATACCTTCTTTTATCAATGTAAATTGTTTGTAATTGGCTTGCTTATACAAATACATTTAAAAAATAATGATGTTTTGTCATCTAATAGATTTTTTTATTGTTAATTTTTTCAATTAATTAGTATATTGGGTTGAATAAGTTTATATTTCAATATATGTGCTATTAGTGTTATACATAATGTTTCTAATATTAATTTTTTAACATCTTCATTGCTTTTTTTACATTTTTAATACTTTTTTTTGTTTAAATTTATTTTTGGAGGTTTGATTATTAAAATACTTTTTTAAAAGATCAAATATAAAAATTAAATTTCAATATTTTAATTACCATAAAAACTATAAATTTAAACTCAATTACGAATTTTATTATTTATGCTAAAATTATTTTTAAAAAACTAGAAAGATATTTTTTCGATGTAAAAGGCTAATTTTTTTCTAATGAAAATATTATAATTCTTAATCATTTTGCAATTTTTGTGTGTTTTGGATGATGACATATCCAACATTGGTTGATCAAGATAATATTTTTAATACTCATGTAAATTATATTTTACTACCTTTAATAATTTTTATTTTTTCTTTCTCTAAAATATTTACATTTCTCGTTTAGAAATAAATTTACAAATTAAATTTTTCCAAAATATTAAAATTTAAATATTTTTTTTATTACTTTTTAGATGATTTATTGTTTCACTTTTTATCATTAATCTTTTTTTGAAATACCATTTGGAAATAGATTTTGTAATCTAATCAAACTGCATCTCTAAAAGCCCAATATTATATATAATAGAGCATAGGCAAGGCTAGTGGATGTAGCCACACGCCTTCTCCATAGTTATCATAAGAATTATTAAAGATGAGACAAATATTCATATTTTTTTGGAATTTTTCACTACATTTTTTTATCATCCAATGTAATCTAATTTCAACATTTTGTGTTTCTATTCAATTATTGATTTGTTTTTCATAAATTTTTCGTAATTCTTATTATGTTATGGTAAATAAATCATGCTATTGATTTTTAATAATATGAGTATATGTTATCGTAGTGATTTTTCTTGAACTTTTTTACATATTAAATAAAATTTCTTCTTGTTTGATTATTAATAAAATATTTTCTTACTTAACCATATAAGGGCTTTTATGTTATCATATTTTAAGGATTTGGCAACTTTAATGATCGTTTTAAATTATTATTTAATATTTTATAATTAATGTTAAATATTTGAGTTTTTTAATTATTAAGAAATTTTTTTAAAACTTATTTAAAATAAAAATTATTTCCTAAAACATAATTTTGATTACTCGTTATTTTTTTTTTATAAAAGATTATTTTGATCTGTTATCAAATTAATTTTAAATGTTATGGATTTTTTATTATCTTAATAATTTGATATATTTTTATATTTCTTGTATGGTTTTTAAGCAAGAAATTTTCAATAATGTATGAACATATAAATACTTATTAAAATTATTTGTTTTATATCGTAATTTTTTTGGAATATTGTTCGATCACATAATATCTTTGAATCAAATTATTGCAATCCCTTTTGTCATATATTATAAAATAGAAAAGATTTTCTAATATAATACGCTATTGAATTATTATGTTAATTCCTTTCAACAAGTTAAATTTCTTTTATTAAGATAAGTTTCTACTTTGTTATTTGTATGTGCATTTTTATTTGAAAAACAAATCAAAACAGTTTTTGATAAATGTTTTCATTAACATGTCACCCAATTTATTTTCAACATTTAAATATTTTAATTATCTAACTAACATTTACATATTTCTTTTTCATTTTCATTATTATGATTACATGAGTAATTTTTTTTATCTTTTGAAAATACAAAGTTTTGGCAATTTTATATCTTGTCCTCTATGTTGGGTTTTTTATTTTTTTGTTGATAATAAGGTTGATATTTTGATTAAATTTAATCATATTATTTAAATGTTCAAGTTTTTTATTGCCATAATAATTATATTTTATTACATTGCTTTAAACTTGCTATGTATTCATTGACATATTCCATATCAATATATTTTAAAAATGACATTTTTTAATAATATATTTGAAATGCTTTATAAAAATTAAAAGTTTTTTTACTTTCGTGTATTAAAACAATTTCTAGTAAAATATTGTTTATAATTGAATTACCAAAAATTTTATTTCAATTTTTTCCTTTCATAATTTCTATTTTTATTAAAACATTTACTAAGCACTTAATAGTACAATATTTTACCTTTCACAATTTTAGATTTTACTTACTTTTTTCATTTAGTACTTTTCCATTATTTTCGATAATTGGAATTTTTTTTGGAACATTTTCAGCAAAATGTTTAGGAGAATTAATATTGTACATCACTATTTTTTATATCTCTTAGTGATACAATTTTCTTTTTCACTAATATATCTTTTATTCAATAATGGAATATATCATTGAAAATGCAAGAAAATGTTTTTTTGTTTTGTTAAAATATATCTTTTTTGTAACTAAAATTTAACAAATATTTAATGAATAAATACAAGTCTTAACTTTTACATAAAATAATTAAAATCTTTTAATATTAATGGTATGCATATTTGTGTCAAAAATATCTCTTGGTGTAATCCAAGATTAGTGAACAAACCAATATTAATCAAATTCTATGAGTATAGAAATAAACATATATCTTTTTGGCTAAATATTTCAATTAATCAAAATAATGAAAAAGTAATAAAAAATAGTTTAATAAAAAATATGAGCTATATCAAAGATATAAGAAAATAATCAAAGATTAAAAAGAAAAAATATTTAAAATTTCTCAGACATTTTAAATGACAAACTTCTATGAATAAATTATCCAAAATAAATTAAAGTGCCATAAAGTGAATAGAAAATACCAGATTTAAAAAAAAAATTTAAATGGATCAAATTAAATAGATGATTAGATACATTAATATGATAGGAACCTCCTCAATTAGTCTACCATAAGTTATGAAAAATCCATATTTCATTAAATAATGTAATTGGAAATTTTTAGAAAATAGAAAAGAACACGATTTGGTCTACCAAATTTACTTGATCTTTAAATTATTTGGCATAATATTTCAAAATGCAAGGAAAAATACTTTCAAAAAGACAAAAAGTGTAAAATAGTCAAAACATAAAGAATAATTAATGAACAAAGTTTGAAAATAGTAAAAAAAGGAAATGTCATATTATTTAAAAAAATTATCAAACATAAGTACAAAACTATCTTATTATAAGTAAGAAAGTTAAAGATACATAAAAGACTATAAGAAAACATAATTTTCATATATTAAAAATCTAGCATGACTTATTATAGATTAATAAATTTATTGCTGTCATGAAAAATTATGGCATCCTTTGTGTCACAAACCCGACTATTATATAATCTTTTAAGTTTTAGGAAACTATGTAGGATAGTTTTTCTCTTTTGTCTTGATACGACAATACTAGTCAATAATTTTATACTTGCTTATTTAGGTAATAACTACAACATATAAATTTGTTTCAAAATAAGAAAGTGAAAGCTTCTTAAAAACTTTTAATGATATTATTTTTTTAATAAGAAATTCAACTCAAAATGCGTCACATTGTATTATAAAAAAGGTATTGCATGCTTCTAATTATCTACATATATTAAATGAAGTGAAGTTTTTAAAACAAGAGTTTGTGTTGCTTATCGTTTTTATAATATATATTCCATTTAGCTATTATTCTTAATAAAAATTGTTGATGCTGCCTAAAATAATTATTTGATGTAAGAAATTAAAAAATTGTTTCCACTAAAAATTTTAATTCTAAGTAAAATTATAAAAATTTAATACTTTTGAATGTCTTGAACTAAATGAGCACATAAACACCTACATTACAAACCCTCAAGGTTTAATCTATCCACCTTAAATATCTTGAAAATATATTTTTAATCATATCTTAATATTATTTCAATAATTTTTACAAACTTTATATTATAAGTACAATAAATAATTAGTAAAAATAATATTAATTTATATTAATTGGAAACAATAGGCTTGACAATGCCTAAAATATTTTGGATGTCATTAAAGGGTTGAGAATGCATGTCCACAAACCTCTTAACTTGTTATGGTACTAGGTAGGACTACGAAAAAAGTTTATAAGGTTCTTGGATCAAGTTATTACTATTGTATCCACATATAATGTGTGTAGTGCATCACTAGTCCAAAGCAAACTAAATGGCAGCCAACCCCAAATGTAGGATGAACAAAGCTTTTTTTGTGAATCATCCTTTTGCATTATGATGGTAGCAAAAATTGTTAGGTTGCATAATTTCATGAACAAATGATTCTCATCTCTTCGACTTTTTTATGAAGATAGCTAATATCCTTCATTAGATGATGTTATTGCACATTCACATGATCTATGTTATCCTATACATAGGATCGAAATTCAGACATTCGATTAGGATTCATGTCTAATGGTCATAATCAAATCCTATTTCTAAATAGCCCCAACTGAATCATATCCATTTGATTGTGTAGTTTTCATGGTAAAATAATCTTATATCATTTTGATCAAGTAGCTCATGCATAACAGCTATTTTAGTTATTATTTTTAGCTACTAGAATATTTTATTTAAATGATAATTTTTTATTAAAAAATATTAAAGTAATAAAACAATAAGATTTTTTTTCTTATTTAATAAGTGTTTTTAGTTCCTAGAAAATGTGTATGAATAAGAGAATTTTTTAGTGACATGGATTAATGAATTTTTGCATAATCTAAATGTAATTTCGAAGTCATCACATTAAAGTCATTTATAGTATGTGATTATCATCACTTCAATACATTGCTTCCTTTTGTCAGTAAACTCTTAAAAGTAGTGTTCTTCTCAATCAGCATAGTAATTAATTTTTGTTATTCCTAATTGATTTAATTATGAGACCTGTCTCCTTAATCTTTTTAAATTTGATGTCATCCATTCTTTTTCTACTATTGCCATTTTATCATATTGTAAGGTTGTAGTGTACTATTTCTTTTGTTTTATTATTATAATAGTTTAGTCTACCTATGTTTTGACAAAAGGCATTATTATCGAAATTTTGTTATAGATGACATGAGCTTGTTTTAAATCAAACACCTAAAAGTTATTTGTGTATATTTTAATTATTATTTATTTTTCTATTTCATAATTTTTATAAAACTTTTCACTAAAATAAATCAATATATTTTAAGTTAAATTTGATATTTATAAAAAAATATTTTTTAGATTTTCTCTAGCATTTCAAATGTACTTTAAGCTATTTCTTTTAGTATTTTTATAAAATAAGATAAATATTAATTCTTAGCTAATCATCATCATCTTGCAAAACCATACTTCAATTAATACCAAAGCAAGATTCCAATCATATGACAAGAAATCCTTGAAATGATTTAATGATCAAATTAATTTTTTAGTAAGTTTAGGTGAAGTTGGTTCTTCTTATATGCCACCACTCTTATGGCGATTTTAATCTCTATTGAACGACTAGGATAACTTGTTATTTAAAACACATTAATAGAGAAATATGAGAAGTAATACAAATTCCTTTTAACTTTCCCACTAATAAAATATCACAAGATAGTTTTTACTACTAAATTTGATAAAATTATACATTGAATACTACAAAATTTAATAGAATTTTGAGTTTCAAAATTGCTTATAAAACATGGCATGAGTTATGATGATTTATGAAAGATCATTTAAGAAGACTGAAATAAAAAAGTACAAGAAAAAACGAAGACATTGAAAATAGCTTTGAATGAGTCAAAAGTGATTTTCACAAGTGGATAAGAAGAAGATAATGAATGACTTTTTTGCATTATGGTTAGAGAAGAAAAAGAAGAGGGTATACCTAGAAGTAAGGAGAAACATTACTACAAAAATAGACTAAATAATTACTTTATGTTTGCAAAATATATGAATATTTTAATAGAAAATAAAAGAATTTAAAAGAAGACTATAATGAATATCTAATTCATTATTAAAAAAATTAGAGAAAAGGTCGACATGCATTTTGAGAATGTGGAATGGCCCATGATTTAAAACAAAATGTTAATAAGCATGCATCATTAGTTAAGGAATCGAGTAATTTTAAATACTATTGCTCTTTTTAATCATTTTAAAAAAAACTAATTAGTTGAGAAATATTTGTTACACATGTTAGATGATTTTATATATATACACATGTTGATACTTTACTAATGTTTAAATCCAAAAAAATAAGGATTTTAAAATAGTTCTTTCTAATAAGAAATTCACTTATTTTTTAAATATGTTTCATTAAAATAATTCATGTTAGTTGAAAGCTTGAATTTATAAACATATTAATTTATAATTTTTATGATTAAGAATAATATATATAAAAGTTAAAGTGGTACACAAAACTTTTTAGTAGGTTCTATTCAAATTAGAACCCATGTCCACCCCTAACCAACATTGAGAAAAACTCTACCAGTAAGAGAGTTATAACTTGAGATTTTTTCTTATGATTTGCCTCGAAGCTATTTGAGATTTTTTTTTCCAACGATTCATGTGTAACTTGCTAGCTCTTATGGGTTGTACTATTACCTAGGCTTTTATGAGCTCAACCACAACTAAGTTTTTTTTAGATCAAATCGAGCTTAGGCTTTTGCAAATATTTTGTCACCTAACCCAAAATAAAAGTACAAATATAGCAATAAAAATTTTTTTGATAAAAACTTTTAAATTTTTTTATACTTATTTTTGAATATAAAAAGACTAAAAATGCAAAATTATAACAAGATTTAAGCAAATAAAAGCTTAGAGAAATTAGGCTTACCTCAAAGAATCTAAAATTCAAGGGGTGGGTACTACTTAGAGAACTTTATTTAGTAGAATATGATATAACCCTTCTTTAAGATGTTGAAATCTTATTCACATTCAATAGTCATTTTATTCACAATAATTAGGAATTTATAGAAAAAGTTTGGTCATAACCATTAAAAAAATGAAGCAAAAGCTTTTTGAAAAGTAGCTATCGAACATCCTAAAATGCAATTCCAAACGACTCAAAATCCTACAATGACTACTTCATTGACATATATTATGAAAACTTATTTACCCATTAGGAATGATTGACTTGAGTGATTGGATCAGCTAAGAGGACGTTACGACTAACAATTCAAACATTGAAAATGAGGATGTGATTTGAGCACTTTGATAAAGCTGGATTCAATCTAGACCATTCAATCAAGTCGAATGAGATGTGGATTGTTTGATTAATCAGCTATTAAAATGAGAATGATCTCAACCATATGATTCAAAATGGATTATTTAAAGCCAAATGATTCGAGAATAAAACACTAGAAAAGTCATGTAAAGAAGTTAGACAAGTTCATGATCATTGGATGCCAAGTAAGGATCAAGCACTAATATTGGACGTAGTAACCCTCTGATTAGCACATCAAATTAAACATTGGATCCATTAAGATCACTACTTAAAGGGAGAGGCAATCTCCTCTATGCCATCACAAAAATTAGCGATCAGACTACAATGAGCACTTTTAATCATGGAAGTAGACAAATAGACAAAAATTGTCCCACATTGCATAGTACGAAGGTGATGTGCTCTTTATAAGCATTTGCACATCGCTATTTTGTGAGCTGAAAAAGGGGCCAACTCCCCTTTGTGTGCTCGTGATTTAATCACCTGAATAAGTTGTATGGTTATAAAATTACATGTCAATTTTGGGTCTTATATAGCCCAACTGGATTCAAGGCTACAACAGACTACCTTAACCAAATTTTGTTTGAGTCACTACTCCCAATATTAGCAAATGACCACTTTAGCTTAAGCTTAAGCCTAGCGCTCTACATTTTGGCATAACTAAGATGTAGCTCCATTTTTTTATTACTTAATTATGAAAATTTTAACATAATTATTTTTTATTTAATTGAGGTTTATTAATTAACCTAATATAAAATTTGGGAGAAATATAAGAGTATGATTTAACCAAGCAAATAGTGATTACAGATGACTGGTTGGGCTTAAGTTTAGCCCAAGATTATTCTCGCACAAGTGAGATATAGCATAATTATTTTTACTATTAAATTATTAAAAATTTAATAGAATTATTTTTGAATTTAATTAAGTTTTAATGGTCAATCTAACATAGAATTTGACAAAAATATTAGAGTAAGATTTAACAAAGGAAAAAATGATTGAAAAGTAGAATTATGTTTCTTGAATCAATGAATATTTTAAGTAAGATTTAAACTAACAAAAGCTTTGAGAGATTAAACTATTGAATCTTATTCATTTACAAAATCAAGAACATGATTGCATAATCTTGACGTCTAAATATGACTTGAAATTAATACAAAAAAGAGTGTTTTAAAATTAATGAGCTAACATTCCATTTTACAATAAAAACAATTATCAAAATTGATGTAGATGTGTTCAATTGTGATGCTTACTGAACACTCCAATGTACTTTGAAGGCTACTAGTTTATTATTTTAAAAAATGCATGACTTGTTTCATAATAAATAAGCATGTTAGAATTAAATGCTAAAGATATAAATCTTAATTCATCAAATACAAGAGTAACCCCAACAATCACAATAATTAATCTTTTTTACAAATTTTGAATCAATCATAATACAATATACCATAAAAAATTTATTTTGGTAATTTCTACAAAAATTTAAACTAAATCAATTTGAAAAGAATTATGTGAGCTAGACTATTCAATAAAGTGTAATTAGAGCAAAGTGGTTTTCTTAAAAAATAAACAATTTTTAAAATTTCTTATAAATTTCATGACATTTTAAGGTTATGAATAATTTACAAAATTTAAGTTAAGTCATTTTAAGTGATAACAAAGTAAAAAACCATTAAAATTAAAATAATTTGAAAGAAATAATCATAAATTAAGGCAGAGCATTAATCATGTAATGACATATATGTAACGGGAGTTTATCTTTAACTAATTGTATATTCCTTCTATAAATAATTTATGTTTTTCTCAATTTTATTAAAGATTTTATTATCGTCAAAATATAAAGATTGTTGAGTTATGGACCAATTTCCATGGCATTTTGTTTATGATAATAAACTCTAAGTGCTTTTAAAAGAAATTTAAATTAATTTTTAACTTTTATATAGACAATTTCTGTATTAATAGGAAAACTTGAAGAAGTGCAGCATTTGTGAAATCCCATGAAAACAATTTTAGCTGGAGTAACAAACTATCAAGAGGTACATTTTGAATTAAAGTTTAGGTAATTTAATTTTACTTTGGTTAAATTATTAACCTTAATTGAAATATTTATCTCAAGAGACAAAAATTAAATCTTATTAATATTAATATTCTGAAAAATATTTGGTCTTAAAAAACGTAATTCTTCATCGTTTATTATCTTGAATTCATTTTAATTTTTTATTATATCTTTATATTTATTCATTAACTTTTATAAAATGTACATTATAATTATAATAATTAATAAGAAAAATTAATGCTAAATGTCATAATACTAATTATTTGTAAAAGAACCAAAAGTCTTTACAACACCTAAAACATATTGTCTATCATTAAGAGGTCTTAAATGCATGTTCCAATACTCGTCTGTCAATTACGATACTAAGTACAACTACAAACATAGTTTTTCGGTTCTTAGAATGGGTTAGTACTTTCATATGCGCATATATAATTTCTACATCATCTAAGATAACAAAAGTATTGATCTTTCGAGCAAACCAGATGCTATTTAGCCCCAAATAACCTGACTTCGAGAAGCATGTAAGCTTTATATGCAAAACATCATTATTCACTTTCATAATGTGGGACCAAACAAAGCCTTATTTTTACACAGCATGCTTCTAAACTATGGGACTAGCTAAGCCTTATTTTTATACAAATTTTATTTAAATAACAATTGTTAAATTAAAAAAATAAAAAAATGATGCAATAATGCTTGTTTTTCTTGTTCAATAAATGCTTTTAGTTATTAAAAAAGTCTATAAATAGGGGAAGTTTTGAACAAAATGGATTGATGAATGTTTATGTAACATGAAGAAAATTTTTAAGGCATTAGTAACCAAAGATAATTGTCACTATTGTAGCTACTTCCTTTAGTCATCAAACCCATAATTATAGCTTTCTTAACAAGGCAACTAAGTAATTAATTTTCTTTATTCCTAATTGATTTAATTAAGATAGTTGTACCTCTTTAATCATTTCTTTAACCATAGGATTTTAGTTGTATTGATTTTGATTTCATGTCACCAAATCTTTTACGTCTATTGTCATTTTATTTGGTTCTAAAGCTATCATAACTTGTTTCTTTTGTGAGGGTTTAGCCTATACATTTTTTTGGTAAATGGCTTTTATAAAGTTTTTTCATGGATTTTCTCGACACTAGATGTACTTTTTTTAAGTGGAATGACATAAGTATTATTGTTGTACATTTTAGCTCTTATTGATTTTTTTTTCAAGTATTTTTATAAATTGTTATTATTAAAAGAAAATGGAATTATTTTAAATTAAATTTAAAATTTTTTATAAAATACTTTTCAAATATTTATTTAACTATTTTTTGAGAAACTCAAATTTTTATTCATAGCTAATCATCCCATTCTTATTGATCTAAACTTCATCATATGTCATTATGAAGTGTTATTTAATGAGGGGTTAATTGTTTGGAATAAAAATTTCCCTTTCTTAGAGAATATTTAAAAGAATGGTTTAATATATTTTTTTAATAAACATATGTTTGTCTTTAAAAGTGAGTTTTAGTAAATATTAAATCTATTTTAAAAAATTAACTCTATTTTAAAATATGTTGATTTTCTTTTCATAATAAATTTTTAAAAAATATCACAAAATTTGTATAAAAAAATATTTAGCAAATGATTTTTTGGTTATTTAACTTATAATGATGCCTTTATCTACCCCTAAAAAGATATAACAAAAACCAATTTAACTAATATAACTCTTTCGCCAATTGATAGATAAATTAAAACCTTACAATAACAAAACAATTAAAATTGACTACTCTTGCCTCACAACCTAACAAACTTGAAAAATAAATAAAATAATTTAGTAACACAAAATAAAAAATTAATAAAAACAAAACTTTATACTTAAAAATGTTGAAAGATCAACAAGTATTTTAAATGATGAAAATCCTAATGTTTTGGAATAATGGCTAAAATAGCTATTACACAAGAACTAATAGATCTAAAAGCTCCAACATCATTTGATCATGAAAGAAACATGATTAGTTGGATTGGATTAAGCAAACACTATTTGATGTGGACAAGTAGATCTAAATTATGATATAATGACAAGATTTCGCTCTTATGCATGGATAAAATAAGAAGTGTTCAATTATGAAATTAAATTATCGAACAACCAATTTAATTGCTATTTTTAAAAGTCTAATGTCATTACGATCATTTGATACATGATTGCAGGATTAGATGATAAAATCACTCCAATAATTTTGAGTATAGTAATGTAAAATGGTCACACATTTTAGTCCCACATTGAATGAATGATTGATAGTTATTGCTTTATATGAACATTCTTATGCCACATAATAAGTGCATTGTTTGGGTTTAGTAACCCCTTGGTTCACCCTTAAAGTGATTTCCTTTATTGCTAATACACTCATACTCTATTAAAATTTGATATGTGAGTTATGTATTGAAAAAAAATTATTTGATGAGTTTTTGGGATATTTTATCAATGTAATGAACCTAGCTACCCACATTTAAGAGCTATGCTATAACTAGACACTTTTGATTCTTATTAGTAATATATTTTTCTTTTTTATTATTGTAATTATATTATTATTTTTAACTAATTAATTATTATAATTATAATAAACTTCTAAAATAAGTTATGTAAAATTTCTAATGATATGATTAACAATAAAATAATTCTTTAGATGGTTTATTTTTTATCCAGATTTTGGAATCCTAACATTTTTCTATAAGGATTAATTTAAATATAATTTTGTTTTTGTACCTTCAAAGAGTGATTTTAATCGAGCTTAACATTCTAATAAAAACAAAATTATAATATCTAAAATTAAATTAAAAATATTTTTCTTAGTTATTTTTCAATCAAGGAAAAATGATCATGGCAAAATTTCACCTTTTCCCTTCTTTCTTTTCAAAGCTTACCTTGAATATAGGTATCGTTTATCTAAAATTTATATTTTATTTAAATAAATTCATTAGTTGTACTTAGGGTTTATGATCTTCAAACAAAACATCACGACAAGGGGTCAACGCAATAATCTCCCTTAATGATAACAAAACTTCTAATAAAACTCATTAAAACATAAATTATTTATAAATTAAAATGCATAATAATTAAAGACAAGTTCCCTTATATGTATGATAGACTAGATTAATGTTCCCCTATAATTTATTCTCACTTTAATCTTTCAATTTCTATTCTCACCATCTTTGTCATCACTTAAAGAGAGTTAATCTATATCTAAATTGTTCACAAATTTACAATTTTTTAAAATTATGAACCAACTAATCAATTTCTTTATTTCTATTATGTTCAAATTATACCTATATGTAACGATCTAGGACTTGCATAATTTGATTCAAATGTATTTAATTCATTCTTTCTAATTATTAAAAAAATTATTATTGAAGTTATCTTGTGCAATGGATGGCATAAAATCTGTTATAATGGATTGTGGTTATGAAAGATTAAGGTTTAGCACCAATCATTATTTCATCTATAACTTATTTATTTGTAAGATCCTTACTAAAACTTAAAGTTTTACATTTTCTTTAACTATTTTTATTTTTTTGATTGTTTTATTTGAGTTTCTAAACTTAATTTTTCAAGTTCTATTTGTGCAACATACATGCATATATGCATACATATTATTTTAGTTGAAATTAATTTATCTATATTATAACATATAATATTTTATTTTAATTATTAGATTCGAGATCACAAACCATTTTAGTCCAACAAATTTTGCTGTAATTGAGATACTATTCTTTTTCATTTAAAGCATTTTTCCAAAAGAGCTCAATCCTCATTACAAAATAATAAAAAACCACTACGATCACACAACATAATAAACTTTGCAATAGAATAAAATAATTGAATGACCCAAATTATAAATTAATAAAAAAATCTTATGCTTGGTGAAAGCTTATTGAAAAATAAGTGTTTTAATAAAATAAATTAAAAATTAAAGAAAATTGAGAACTTAGCATATTTGAGGAGAAAGTGGAGATTATTAGTTTGATGATTGAAGCTTGCTCCATAAGAAAATGTGAATGAGCATCAACAACTAAACGTTTGAATAAAATGACCTTAAAAGTTTTATTTAGATTTCGTAAAAATGTTGTCAGTCTATCTTGTTTAAGAATTTACTTATTTATAAGAACTTTTAACGACTAGAAGCACTTTGCAAAATAACCAACTATTCATTATTATTAAAATTAAAAATCTACCACAGTTTTAATTAATAAATTTTAAAAATCTAAACAACTAAAAGGCTCACTACATAGGAGCCACATGATTAGAAGGTTCTTAGACCATTTCATTATGAAAGCTTCTCAATTGGATGGATAAGATTAAAAGCATGATTTAAAAATTAGGATTTGATTTGAGCTGCCAAATCTAAATCATGATTTGACTATTAGATTTAGCTAACATGTAGATAAAACATGGACTATGCGATCTCAAATTTATGTGATTGGACAGAGGATTAAAATAGATGTTTTTAAAAGTGGATGAGATTAGAATTATTCTATCACATAATTGTGTGATTGGATCGCAAAAACACTTCCAATATTTTTAGAACAAACGTGTGAAATAGATATAGGTTTCTTTAGTGTTACATTGAATAAATGATAGATTATTATGGCTTTATTAGAGCTTTCCTAAATTGCATATTTTGCATTTTTTTGGGTTTTTATACCCTTTACTATGTAAGTTATCTTTGGATTCTAACTTGTGAATGAATCAAAATTGTTCGACAGACTCAAGAGCTATTTTATAGACATGATAAACAATATTAGCAATATTCAATCACTGTGCTCTAATTGGGGCTTTTCGTTCTTTTTAGTAATATATTTTTTTGTTGTTTTTATTATATTATTATTCTTTATAAATTAGTTTTTATAATTAAAATAGATTTTTTATTCCAAGTTTTTGAAAGAGAAATTTCGAAGGTATGATAAGAAAAAATGACTCTTTGATGCCAAAGATAAGATCAAGATTTCGGAATCTTAACACTTGTTTAAGGTGATTCATCTAAATAAGACAAACTTTTTGTACCTTACATAAGTGAATTAAAAATAAATCTCTTCGTTAATTAAATTAAAAATAAATCTCTTCATTAAATTCAAACCAGAACTCTTCTTTTTTTAACTTCTCCTATGAACACAAGCATCTATTTTCTAAAATTAACAAATTCTCTTTAACAAATTCATTAGTATTTTTTAGGATTTGTCATCATCAAATCAAGTACCATGACTAGGGGTAAATAATGTAATATATTAAACCATCAAATACTCAATGAAATTATCATCAAACTATTGACTATCATTTGATAGTGATGGTCTCCTTTCTACAACACTTTTGGACCATTCTATCCTTTTCTGGGACCATTGGCTACCCACTTGTAATAATGTCTCATCTGCCTAAATGTTTTACCATTCCAAAATTCTTCTTAAGACTACTGAAAGTATTATTAAGAATATTAAATTTCTTGTGTGTCATACATATTGACTTAGATCATTACTAATTTTTTTAGAAAATTAAATCCACCTTCAAGTGGCGATTAACCTTTCTTCACCAAGAAAGCATCATATAATCACTTCATGAAACTTGTTTCTTCTCCTTCCTTAAAGCACTTTAACAATTATCTGATTTGTCTCCCTCTTCCTAGCCTTTACCATTATTTTATAGTTCAAACCCCACTATAATATCTTTGTTATTAGTTTCTTTCCTATCAAAAATCCCCCATTTTGTGAAAACTTTTTTATTTTATTAGGTATCCAATGTGACCAAAACCTTATAAAGGTTACATTTTCTTCCAAATTTTATTGCAAAGGAAATCTAAAATTTTTCAGCCTTTATTTATATAAATAATTCATATATTTTAAAAATCATTGGCCTCTATTATTATTTTTCCTTAAAAAATTCACTTAGAACTAAATTAAGATTATTTTTAAAAGGTTTTTTAATTTTTTATGAGATATCCATTTCAATTTGAAAAAGAATTCTTATCAGGGTTCATTTTCATTTATTCTACCATATTTGACTTCTTATCTATAATATTAGTTGCTTCAAATAATAGTTTTTATGATATTATAAAAAAATATACATATAGAAATTTCATTATTCATAATAAATTTTAAATCCATTCAAATTTATTCAAAAAATGTTAAAAAACTCTTGAAGTCTATTAAGTATTTCTTCAACTTCTCTTCATATAAGAATTTAAAAATTCAAATTCAAAAAATATTGGGATTCTTCCAAAAGAACTCTTCCTCTACTTCCCTTGTAACTACTAGTTAGTATAAGTTATCCATTGTACATTCGACATTGGATGCCCTCCATCTTTCTTTTCTTAAATACCATGTTATGAACCATAGGATGCTTTCCTACTTTGCCAATTTTGTGTCATTCCTCATGAAATAATAATGGATGAACTATCAAGCTAGTTTGATCATGTTTAAATACATAAGTAGTATTAGCAAGAGATTTTATTAAAACAAAAAGAAAAAAAATATAATATATTCCTTGCCTAATGATAGTGATGAAACTATCTCGTAAGTATTATAACAATTTATTTCAATAACGTCTGAAGGCACAGAATTCCTTGTCTTTAATTATCCTCATTTTCCAAATTATGTGATGCATTTTACTGAACTTACCTTTAACATTACATTATCCTCCTCCTAACAAAACACTTTCTTTATTTTCTTATCAAAACATCCGGGAAGTGAACCTTTTCTTTATTAATTCATGCTTTCTTTAAGTGGATCTTCTTAATAGTTTCTAAAAGCATATCTATATCATGAAGGGTATTGTTAATTTGTTAATATTAGTATAACGATGATAGCATGATATATTTTATAATGCGATATATGGTGTCATCTCTATGCTAGATTAACAAATATTATTGTAGAAAAATTAATTAAAAATCAAATACTTATCTTAATTACATCAGAAACAAAATTTTTTTAGACTTAACATATTCAAAATTGTTTTAAATATTCTCTTTCATTGACTTCTATTTTAGCCTAGTATGCTCTTTTAAACATTAGTTGCTCATAATATGCGTCACACAACCTTTTAAAAAAGTATGATATAAGTTTGGAATCTTTACGTAATATAGTAGTTTTCTCAACACAACATAAGCCTTACCAATTTGGGAAAAAAGTTTTCTTAATAGGTAAAATATTAATTTTTATAATAAAAAAAATCTCATTTTCAATTTGGTTTAATTTAACATCTCTACTTAAAAAATTTTTTTTAAACTGCCTCACATCACTAAGCTTGCTTAAGACAGTAACTTCTTACTATTAATATGCCGCAATGACAAATGTAGTAAAGTTTATTCTATTTGATATGGATATAACATATATCATTTAATTATATTTGCTTCATCTATGTCATATATCTTAAAAATTTTATCTCCTTAGTAAAACATTATTAGCTACTTTTTCTTTGGTGATATAGGATCTCAAAATCATATTGCCATAATAATTCAGCAATGTTAATAATCTCAATATCTGAATAGATTTATTATTGAATCAATTATGAATAAAATATTATATTTACTTTTAAATAGCAACAAAACTAAATATGAAAACTTAAGCATATTTTGATAGTAGAGTTACATCAATAAGTACATAGCAATTGGAGATTAGAAACGAAGATAATGGAGGCTATCTTTCTATAATATTCTTTGAATAAATAATCCCATAAGCTATTTAATAAGGAAACTTAGTTGTACTGGAATCTACTCAAGTGGTGTTTGTTGAAATTAGGCATAAAAAAAGAGGTAGATTTCAAAGACATAGATGACTTTTGAAAAGTAATATTTGTAGACAAGAAAAGGTCCTAGACTGAAAAACTTTATCGATTTCTATTCGAACATTATTTTAGGTTGGGAATGTAGATACAACTTTGTTCATCAAAGATTATGTTGATTAATTTCTTCATGTCCAACATTATTTAGACCATACCATATTTGGGTCAACAAACTGTTATGTGAACCATTTGGTAAGCATTTAGGTGTAGGATCAGAGATGAACGTAATTATTAGGGCTTCCTATTTTCATGAATGCAAGTTATGTAGGATGAGAAAGGTATCCTTGTTCTTAAATAAAACATATAAATGGGATGTTAAAGCTTAAAAAAAATACTAAAATAATAGCATAAAAGGAGTTAGCATAGAATAAAAATCACCTTAGAGATGTAATCTTAAGTGGCCTCACTTTTGGAGTACAAACCAATGCCTCTCTTTAAAAAGAAATTATGTATAAAGCATCTATTTCATAATTCGTACCTCATAATACAAGTGGGGCCTTAAGGAAAGAATTCTTTTATTTGGCCATACTGGATGGTTTCAACTTATTTGTGAGAGTGAATGTTTTGGAATTAATAGACATTCCAAGTGACCGCATTGTTGTAAGAAAAAATGGGTAATTAAAAATAAAAAGTAAATGCTAGTGTGGTTACCATTCAAAATAAAGGAAGGCTAGTGGTAAAGGACTGTAATCAAGTAGTATGGAACTTAGAAGGAATACTTCAACCAATGGTAAGGTTGAAAGCAACAAGGTCATTTTTACATTTTTTTAATACAAGTTATTTAAACTCTACAAAAATTGATTTTAAGAGAACCTTCTTAAATGTTGATATTTAGAAGGAAGTGTATGTAGGATACTTTGACTGCATTCAATGTTTTCTTCATCAAAATCATGTCCATAATCTAATGAAAGAATCATATGAATTACAGCAAGAACAAAGATCTTGTTCTGAACATACTTAGTAGATTTCTAGTCAAACATTATTTTAGGATTGGAATGTTGGTGGGACTTTTTTCATGGTGAACTATGCTGATGAACTTCTAATCAAAGATCATATAGGTGACATAATATTTGGATCAAACAACTTGGGCTTATGTGAATGATTAAGAAAGATTATATGTGTTGGATTTGACTTGAACATAATGAGTGAGGTTACATATTTTTTTGGATTGAAAGTTAAGTAGGATAAGAAGGGTGTCCTTGTCTCCTAAACAAATTATAAAAATGAGATGTTAAAATTTCATGATCTTGGAAACATTAAATGCATCTTTATTATCAAGAGTCCCCATAATACTATTGAACAAACATGAGAAAGGAAAAAATAATAGATTTCATGGTATACCAGGAAATGACACATTCTTTACTTGACTATTAGAAGATCTAACATAAGTTTTGGTATGGAACTATTTTGATCAATTTCAATCAAGCCCCAAGGACTTCCATCACGAAGTTATAAAAAGAACATTTTGATAATTACTTGAAACAAAGGTATTAAGGTTTTGGAATCCAAAAATTTTGTTATGTCATGATCTCACAGGATATGGCTACAATGTTTTTGTAGGTTCTTCAATACAAAAGAAATTCATCTTAGGTATTTAATCATTTTTGGCATGGTTTAAACTAATGATCTAGAAAAAAATATGGAACTATTGTTTTAGCAAAAAATGAACCACAATATATAACATTAAGAAGAGTTTTCTTTACTCAAAACCTTACAAAGTACTATAAGATTGAACAAATTGATTTTAGGCATCATTTCATCATGGACTATCTATATGAAATATAGTAGACATTAAAGTTTTTGGTAACAACATGAAACAAGTTAAAATCATAGCAAAGCTTCATAGTAAAGATTTATTCCATAGAATTAGAAGACTTCTTTATGATGACAAAAAGGGGAGAAATTAAACTTACTTTTAAGGGAAGTTCCTTGAGTGAAAAGGAGCTCATGTTTATGCTTTAATTTCTTCCAAATCTAGCTTGACTTGATATTATCTAGCAAATGTTTTCTTGCACTACATTCAATTACATTATCATAAAATTAGATGGTAAGTCATCATAAAACAAAAAGAGGTTATTGGTCCCATGAGCAATTCTCTATGATATTTTGATGTTGATGACCTTATTAAATAGCATAGTAATTGATTATCTAGCTTTGCTTGTAGATATGATAGGTAAACAACATTGGAAGGACATTAATGTCAAAAAAAAAAAAACAAGTCAATTGATTAAACATATGGATATAACCTTGTGTGGCATAAGAATTGAATGGATCTTCGCATGGTCAAGAAGCTGAGTATTTTTTTATGTAAAACACAAGGAAAAAATGAATAATATGAGAGATATGAATTGTATGTTTGACAGATTATTTTATTCCAAAATTTAGAAGTGTCATTTTTTATCTTAAAATAAAGCTTTTTTGTTAAACATATCAACAAAATAAGATTGCTCAACAATAAAAAAATGCATAAAATATTTTTATGTTATTTAACTAAAACTTATGCCTAAAACCACCCCCAATCTCTAAACAGGCTTCTACTAACCTCTCCCTTTTGTTGAAGCTAGTAGAGTCAAAACAAATATATATCAGTGCTACAATGAGATACCAAAATCTAAGAAATTCAGGCTATACCAAAAAATTTGAAACTTCACCATTTTTGCCAACAAAAATCACTACAACTTTAATTTTTTAAACAAGAGTTGTACTACTAATGAATGAAGAGATGTTACCATTAAATACAAAAATTATTGTGAGGGAAAGTAGGACAAATGGAGATCGACGAAAATCCATAGCTCTTATAATTACGTAGAAATACATCGCTCACTGTTTGAATTTCACTTGCAAATGTATGAAAATTTTCATGTTTGATTTAATAGTTTTAAGATATCATAAATGATCCCTATTTATAGTTAAAATAAAAACTCAAAAAATAACTCACACAACATGTAAAATTTACTTTTTAGAAAGCTAGTAGTTACAGATGGAGATGATGGCACAAATACTATCCATTTAAGTGATTGGAGTGGTAACCATCAGATCAACATAAATGATAAAGGGTCCAGATTTCATCATGATAAGATAAGATTTAGATAGTTGGAATCAAAATTTTGACGGACAGTAATGACGATCAGATTACTATTCACATAGGTCAAGAGACTCTCAGACATTTCATCAACTATTATGCATAAACGACTAAAGAATGTTAACTATTCATAAATATGAGTGTGATCTGGATGCTCGATTATGAAAATGCATGATTAGTCATTATAGAAATCTCAACTTTGGCAATAACTTTTGTTTTGACTCACATTGTAAAATAATTGAAGTATTTTGTGCTTATAATATATCAAACACACATTATAATCAGCATAATGTATTGATAAACCCTAAGTGTTCTCAAGAACTAATAACTCAGATCATTAGTGGACATGTATGGGTCTAACATAACTCAATTTTCCTAAACTGGTTAAAAAGTTTGCCACGACTAATTTTTCCTAAGCCTATTCATAAGTAATGCCTTCAACAAATTAAACAAGAGTCCCTAAAAGTAACCTGACTTGATCAACACTTGGGCCTGACTTGATTCAGATTCGATCAGGTTTCTAGGTTGTAGGGGTCCCTAAGGCCCATGCCCCTAGGTGCCAATCGCTATTTCATCTAAGCCCTTTGGGGTTAATGTTGAGACTGCATAGGAAAAATATTATTATAATAATAATAAAAAGTTATATATAAAAAACTATTTGAACTTTTACAAGACTTCCATGAACTTAAATACTTTCAAATAAAATATAACATGAACAAAAGTCAATTATGCATAAAGGATGATAACCCCATTTGTAATAATTATGAAGAAATTAAAAGTTTAACATGCATATCGTAAAAATTTTGAAATGAAGTTCTTTTTTGATTAGCAACTCTACAAAGACCATTATCTTTGGCTCCAAAGTCAGTAGATTATGCCATAAAATTATGTTTACTTATTATGCTATAGTTCTTACTCCAACAGATCCATACTATTAAAATTCTCCATGTGATCTAACTAAAATTTTACTAAGTTCAACATTGTAGTAAATACTCAGCTTTGGTTTTGTGATCATGATATTAAAAGGAATAACAATCTTTCCCTTGAGGATTATAAAACTAAAGCTAAAAGAAAACAAAATTAACATTATTAACTAGCTGTAAGTTGATAATATGCATTACTCTTTTGAGCTTTCAAGAAAAATGATGAGAAGGAAAGTTTCACAAAAAGAGTTAAAAATTTGAAGAGATTATCTGTGCAGATGTCTAAGACTTAATTATCCTACTAAAAGATTATTAAGATGTTGAGTCTGATTAAGTCAACTATAAATGCATATGAAGATGAGTAGATCATATGTACTAGGTTATATATGAATCTGTAGGATTTCAAAATCACAAGCCAAAGCAATGTGAACTATACAAATGTACTGGAAAATAGATGCTTGAGAGTTGAGTCATATTTTTCTCATAAATCGACAATAAGCACTGAAGGGTAACTGATGTAGACATGAACATCAAGCATCTATTGTCCTTATTTTTGTTATGCAAGTGGATGGTGGCACGTGGCTCAAAGTCCTATAAAGGGTCAAATAAGCTATAAAATTTTTTTGAAATCAAACAGAATAGTTTAAGTCACTTGCAATCTATATACTACTTTATAAGCTACCATGACATTGAGGATGTGAGTCACTTGTTAGGAGGGAAAGCTTAGAGCAAAAGTGATAAAAGTGATGTTTCTCTTTACAACTATATATTTGAATTCTAATGAAGATGTTTGTAAGTATGAAAAAGAGTTTTTTTCTTTCTAATTTGGGATTTTCATGTGAAATTGTCTTTTTTTACTATTCATGTATGTTTTTCATTATTGTAATTTGTGAAATTGGTTGTTATCACTTTAGTAGGGCGAAACAAATTTTAGATCAGGGAATCATCGATTTTAGGAGTTAGCTATTATTAATAAAGTTTCATAAAGAGTTTTGTACAAGTGTTGCTTTAAACCAGTTGCTTTACTAGGTGACCAAAATACTGCATTGAACATGCTCATTAATTCCTTCCTTACCCCCTCTCTCTCCTATTTGCCCGTCTCTCCCCTCTTCTCTCTCACTTTAAACCATTCCTTCCTCTTTCTTAATTTATTTTTCAATCCAGTTGTTTAGTAAGTCTTTCTAAACAATGGTAATTGCAAATGTTGATTGAAAACTTTTGTGGTACCTTCCAACCCAACCCAACAAAAAGGCATATTCAATAAAAACTTGAATAGTTCATGTCATTCTTCAAAGCAACTTATTTCACATTCTTCATTTCTTAGAAATTGCTGAAGTTATACTGCCCAACCTTAGAATAAAAGGTGGGGTTATGTTTCAAATGCCAAAGTAATGTTTTTAGATTCTAATATAACATTACATCTGAAATGAAAGTTTCCTCTTCTTTTGAGACTACTTTAGATTTAATACAAGTGCGAATCATGTATCCTTCAGCATGCTTTTATACTTTTGATATGACATTTCCTCGATTTTTTTCATATTAGACTTACCATAAATAACTGATTCCTCAACTATTATTAGTGTGGATGCATGCTCTTGTAGGAAGCTTCAGCAAGCAATAAAGAGATCAACAACTTGTGGGCAAAGCTTAGCCCAACGTAGGAGAAATTGGGTTGCTACCAAGGGAGGTTGAAAGAGACTGTAGAAAGCATAGAACAATGCATGTTGAAAGCTTAGCTCTTGTAGGAAGGTTCTCTTCTAATTTGTACACTTATTCAATATATATCTATATATCTTATCTAGTCATAATTATGTATATATGTATTAGATAATCATTAGTTTTGTAAGATTAGTTGTAATAGTTAAAATTAAATTTGAAACATTTTATACTGAAGATGTTAATAGTATAGTTTGGTTTAATTATATCAAAAGTTTAGAATTTAACAAATTTCTTTTTTCTCAATTTCTTTTCCAATTGAATGGTATACCACTTTAGCCTTATTTGATAAAGATCAGGTTTACATAAAAAAAGGGAAAATAAGTTTTCAATTCTACATAACAAAATATATGTGAAAAAATAATATTTCACAACTTATAACAAGATAACTAATATACAATATACTCGGCTTCAAAACAATTGATTTATCATTAACAATAAAAAAATATTGAGTCCACGGCAAAATTAGTTAACCTAATCTCATAATATGGGCTTGGTATTAGAAAAACTCGTGTGAATAATATAAAAACGGTTGTTATAAGTTCCCTGCATGACCTTTCGTGATGTCTTACATTTCTTTTCCAAAACCCATTGGTTCACACATGGTAAATTTATTTTATGTTCATTCGTTTAAATGATTAAAAAAACGTATTTAAAAAATTAAATTAAAGAAATAAAAAAATTATAATGACAAATTTTTCGATATTTTTTAGATCATTTTTTTTTGAAAAATGTTTACATCAAACATAGGAAAGATACCAATAATATTTGCACTCACAAAGTCAAATCATGTATTATAATGTCAAATTAGGCACAGTGATTGGGAGTTAAGAAGATTGGTGGTAAAATGATGCAAGCACAAAATAATTCATTTATTATTAATGCATATTCCTAAAATTGTTTATAAAAGTCGAATTTATTTTTCTTCGAGTTCAACTAGTAAATTATTAATAAAAAAGTTTTTTAGATTTTCTTAATAAATCTATCACGTAAAATTTAAAAAATAATATTTTAGGTTTGTTATTAAAAGAATGTAATTAGATGGGAGAGAATATGAAATAAAACATATTATAATATGACATTTTGTTTAAAGGGTGGGTCTTATGTGTGTCCTTTATTTTTTAAACTTTTTCAGCTAAAAATAATTGGTACTTTAAAAAAACTTTTTATTAAATATTTATCCATTCCCAAATAAAATTTATTATTCAAAATACTTTTATAAAACCATATATTCAAACATACAAGTCGTATTTGAAAATAGTATAAACCTATTATAATTTAATAGTAGTGCAATTATCATGAAGCACAATTACAAGGAAGATTGAAAAATATTCTCAAAATGGGTCCATGGACACGATTAGAATAATGAATTGATGATTATTGATATCATTCTCCGAATAATAAAATTGTTGCTCATCACGACCATCAAGTAGCCCTCAGACTTATTGAGTTGACAACTCATGAGACATGTTCTTTTCATTATTGACACTCACTCTTAGAGATGAATACCATTCTCAAGTCTATAACCTCCAGACATGTGTCTCTAAAGCAATGTTTTTGTGATTTATTGTTCTAGTTTTTGTGATTTATTCAATTGATTTTAAATGAAGAAACTTATTCACGATATGCTCCTTCATGCCTCCACAGCAATTCGTATCATGCCAATATTAGCTATTCCTACAATTGGCTCTACATTAGTCTATTGGACTATTATTTCATTTTGAATATTTTTTTGTGTTATTTGTGTGAATGTTACTTGTGTATTCTCATGTTTTTCTCTATTTGTGAAGAAATAAAAGGCTAATCATCATGGTGTCACTATGCGGCATATCTTCATAATATAAGAAAAATTCATGTCTTTGATAGCAAGTTAGAAACCAAGGCCAAGTAATTTTACTTTGTATTCTTAAAATTAAAATGATACATGTTAGAGAAGGATTTGTGGATCAGGGAAAAAAGGTCATATTTAATTAAAAAATATACACATCATTATATTAAATTTGAAAATAAGCACTTATAATGTGAATAATATAGTGTTATTCATAAACCAAATTTTGAAGTTGACAAGATAAGTAATTTAGATAATATAATAAAACACCTAAATGTACCAATATCAAAAGATAGTTTATTAGTAATTCTCCAATGACAATTTACTAATGAAGTAAATTGGGTCTGAAAAAAAATATAAAGTAATGTTTGAGGTTCTAACCAATTAGTAAATGAAACTTCAAGTCACAACATTTACGACAAGGTGTTGGACAATGAATGCTCTACCATATGCAATTGAATAAGATTAAAAACCAAAAGTATGGAATATTCTATCATGTATGTTATTCATGAACAATGAAAGTAAAGATGTGCATCAACTCTTAAAATCTATTTTAAATTATTTATTTTGATTAATCATGTTAATCAACTTAATTTAATATAAAATAAATGTCCACAAAATTTATCTACATCAATATTATCTAATACATAATTGTCAAACTTACCAAATAGAGAACATTGACAACCATACACATTATATAACTATTTGGCAACATGATCCACTATATTCACGCAAAGAATAATATATTTATATTCATATATGGAGTCAGACATCCTACCATCCAATCCCATTAGCTCATAGGTAATATAATTATCATGTCGGTTTGGGTTAGAAGGATATTCACCAATATCCTGAAATAGAGGAGTCACAACTTCTTGGGCTTTTTGATTTGATTAATAAACCTTTACACAACATAAGGATACCATACACCATCATGTCCCATATACAATAATGGCTATATGATTAATAGTGAAGTTTTTTTAAATGATGTGCTATTACAATGCGTCATGGGCTTCATATAAATCATTAATATTTTAAATAAATAATTATAATGTAAAATGCATTTAATATGGACAACATGTCATATGTGAAAAAAGTAAGAACATAAATAACCAATATGTCACTACATATCATTTGCTATCCTTGGAGATCATACACCAATCACCAGTACACATATCTCATGACAATTTGCATCTAAATTTTCTTTATACTTAAGATTAATCATTAGAACAAAAGAAAGCCTTACTTGAATTTTAATATTTTTTATGATGTATATGTAAAACTTTGTTTATCATCTGTCATTGAATTAAGGAGAGTGTTTACAACAAAAGCCATAATTTTTCTCTAATAGGTAAAACTAGCATATTACAAAATGCATTATCCTAAACAGCATTGAAATTTGCAAATCAATTTGCACAAGTTTTGATGTGAACTACATATTTGTGACATCTAGTTAACAGCATGTTTACTTGCATGTTTACTAATAGTAATTTGTTTGAGATTTAGAGATCAAAGAAAGAGCAAGCATGTGAACAAGAAGTTCTGTGTAGACTTTCGATTTAGGAAAAACTATGGCTATGGGGCAGCAAGAGGACAATTTAATATGTATTTGTTACAATTAAAGGAGGGTGTCCAGCCTTTACAAGAAGAGTTATAACCTTAAAATAGAAGAATGGTAGTCATTAAGGAGTACAGAAGATGATCCCTACTATTATTAATGTGAGGGCTGGTCTAATTGCAGGCTTGTACAACATATTTGTTGTTCATGTATATAATTTATGCATATTTGAATGAAGTTGTATGCTTATAATTTTTTTAGCAATGCATGTAATTATATAATAATAGTCTAAAAGATAAAGAGTAGGAAACTGTGGAAATCTAGTTTCATGATTGTACTTGAATTGTCAAGTATAATATGTTGTTACTTAATGGACAGTATGTCACCCCTATACATATGGTGTATCAAATGTATAAGGACGAGATAGAGAATTATAAGTAATATGTCATGGGTATAAAGACAAAAAAAAGAATTATGTACAATACATGAATCTTTATATACGATGCATCAAGTTTATAGAGGCCAACTAGAGAATTGCATACGGTACATTAATTATTATGTATTATAGGTTGATTTGACATAAAACACAAGAAGAATAAGAATTGCACATAGTAGAGAGTAATACCTTACATGGACATACTATATGCCTTGGTGATGTATAGTGCTTCAACTTGATATAAGTCTCCTGAAAGAATTAAAAATTCTCTATGAAATTTTGGGTAATTAATTGATTTTGGAGAAACAATGTTTTAAAAGAATTATTTCGAGAACATATTTATGATTTAATTTTATATTTATTGGGAAACTTTTTTGAGAATTAAATACATGATGAATTGAATTTTAAGTTTTGGGATTTATTTTTTATGACTTTAAATTTTTGTAAGTGTAACGTGGAGTTTGGAAATCAAAAGATGTGTGAGGAAGAACAAAACCATTCTAATAACAAAGTGGCCATAATATCTTAAGGGAGAGGACATTAATTGAAGGGTCAGGTATACAATTTAGAAGGGTTGTTTTTCAAGCTAAAAATGAGAAGAATGTGATAATGAATCAAGAAAATTGTCTTATGGAGCAATTCTTAAGCTTATGTTCACCACACCTTGTAGGCACTATAGATCATTTCCAAGTAGACGACTGCTTAGATAAGACATAAATGTTATTTAATAGTATGGCATGTGTGGACCACAACATTGTTCTTTTGGTGGTATTAGTATTAAATAGTGTTGCTAAGCATTGGCGATAAGGCAATGTAGAATCTAATTTGGAGGAAGAGCACATTTTAAAATATCTCGAAGAGAAGTTTATCAAGCTTTTTTGGAATTTTATATTCTGGAGTTGGCTATAGAAAACATGTGAGATGAGACTGGTCATGTATGCATTGGAATTGTTGGCTATAGAGAAAGAGATGTATATTATTTGTATGCATTGTAATTGTTAGCTATAGAGAAAGAGATGTATATTATTTTGGAGCAATCTATCAGAGAATTAATTGTTTATTTTATTTTTTAGAATTAACTCTTGTATGAACATGTTAGGAGTATTTTATGGCTCTTTAAGTTGGCACTATTTTTAACATGCATGACATGACATATATCACTAATTTGCATTATATTAGGAAAAAAAATAGAAAAGGAATTTTGTTTACGTAAATATGATATTATTTTTAAGGGTATCAAAAAAAGATTATAAAAGTTAAACAATGATTTGTCTTAAGAACAACGTTCTTATATTAAAAGAAGAAGTCATTATGTTACTAAATGATTTTATCTCATTTTGAAGTGTTGTTTAGTGGTGGAATCTAATAATAGAATGAAGGATTTGTTTTATCTCACTCCTAGGTATTGTTTAGAGGTGAAACCTAATTTTAAATGAATATATAGCTTTTGTTTTGGGGATTAAACTATAATTGTTAAAAGAAAGGAAAGGAAAAAGGGTTGAATAAAGGAAAATATTGAACTAAAAGGGGGCTTGTGTTCTAATGGAAGTTTAAAATAAAGGCCAAAATAATTACAAAGAAATTTTAAAAGGATTTAATGTAAAGTATAGAAACATTGCATTGATATATTTGTCTCAATTTAGATAACTTATAGTTGATATAATATATTTTGCTATTGGGATCTAACATACGTCATGAACCAATCTTGTTGTGCCTTGTATATTTCATAGATATTTTTTTTCTATTGAGCATGACTTTTGGCTTAGATTGTTTTCGCTAAAAAAATTTTACAAAACAATGACATATCACAGGAAAATTGTTGGCTCATTATTTGCTCCTATGGTAATGATACAACAATTGCAGGTATATTTAAACTACTTGTTCAAGAAATGAGATTATAATGAAACATGACCTATTGATGATTTTAAGATATAATAAACATAAATAGCCTTTAAAAATTTATTTAGCATATAGGAATAAACTAATGAGAGTCTTTAATGATGAGAGGTACACTTATCACAAGAATATAAGGGAGCAATGAGGGTGATATTAGCTTTATAGTTTCTTACATTTGCTTATATGGTTGTGTTAGAATTTATTTGATATTTCATGCATGAGATGTTGTGAAAATTATATTTATTAATTTGATATTTGATAGAATTATTATTTTTATTCTCGTTGTAAGAACTATTTAAATTATGTGAATCATGTCTTAAGAAAAGAGATTTAAATTGTTATTTTTTAGCAATCAACTTTGTTTAAAACAATTATAAAAAGGTTCCCAAAATAATTTTTTTTTCTAAATAAAGATTTTCAATTTCTCAAAAAAAAAGGATTAAATTTTTTTATAGTCATAAAGGAGCACTTAAGTATGGTGCTACTTGTTTGATTCTCAAGATTGTGTGAGCGTGCAAGCAACGTTTCTATACAAAAACATGCAAAAACAATTTATGAATTCATCAACCAATTGGAAATGAGTATCTTTTCATCTTAAGATAAGAGTAGCTTTCTTAAGTCAAGAAACATTAAGTTTCACACCATGTATAAGTCGAGTGGTCAATTTAGCTTAAACAATGCATAAAATTAATGCAATATCTTTGCTTATAATCTAAGGTTCCATTCTTTCACTAATTGTGACAACCCACTTTTTCATAATATGTCATCATAGTTAGTAAAAATGTTGTCTTTTTTCGTTATGCATCCTCAAAAAAACATCTTGATCACCAAAAACTGGTAATTACATAGGCAAAGTTGATTAAGATTATCATACAACATTGTGCTAGCATTGTAAATTCTAGTGGGTTTTAGGCAAAACATCTTGTTTAGAAAATCTTGTTTGCTGATACAAAAAAGTGTAGCAAGTTTACCCATTGAAAGTTCAAATTCTCCTTGAAGATGAGATATTCATGACCATAAATATTGTCTTTTTGTGAGAATTAATTAGTATCTTGGTCTAGTCTAATTTTATTGAAATATTTGTGACTGAGATTGCATCCCCAACTTTATTTGGTACAACTTTTATTGGAGTTAAGATCTTCTAATGAACTAATCCATTTACTTTAACTTGTTTAAGTTGTGAAATTGTGAGAAAATTTTGTGATAATATGTTAATTGATATAGGTGCCTTAGGCTTCTTGTAAAAGGTTGAAAAAAGGCCATGTTTGATGGAGTTCATTTAAAGGTTTGTATAAATGCAAACTATTTAGTTTTTAAAGTGTCACCATTATGTTCACTTGTTTTGACATCAATTGTAACAATGTTGATCATGCATATGAAGAAGATGTTGAAATGCTTTCCTAATAACCAACACAATGGTATTTTGATAGTTTATAATGCAAAATTTGACAACTGTCAAGCAATGAGTTGTGCATTCGTTCCATAAAATACTTCAATGGTTTTTGCTAGTTGGAACATCTTCATCTTTTCTTGTCTCGAAGGAATGATATAAATGCTTTATTTCCTTGGGCATATTTGTGTTGGGTGATGAGTTAGTCTTAAACTTGGAAACAATGAAAGATGTTGTGGTATTAGAAGTTTGACTTGAAAGTCCATTGAGATTTTGTACTTGTACTATACAATGCAACTTATGTGCAATCAACCAAGGTGTTGCTCTATGTGATATTGTACTATTACACATCTTTGGCTTTAAATAATTAAAGGCACAATTAGGTAAAACTCATTATCCTAGAATACAAAAATCTTATTTGAACACGCAATGATTTGCAAAGTTACTTGAGCCAAGTTCGACCTACTACTAAAGCCAACATTCATGTTAACAACATATATAAATTTCATGAATAACACATTAGTTGTTTTTTTACCAAATATAAAATTAATTATTAGGCCTAAATAATTTATTTAAAAAATTATTTTATTTTTTCATATCAATAAGGAACTTGGAAAATAATACCATAGATTTCTTTTGTTTCCTTAATAAAAGTTTAGCATTAGTTAATCAATTAACTAAAAAAAGAGAACTAGAAACCATAAGATACTGTATGAAATGTTTCACAAGATGTGGTGAAGAAGAAAAGGAAGAACGGAAAGGTGAGCGATAAGGAAGTGAGCTCATAGTAGTTGACTATAGTGGAATCGATGGCAATGAGGAAACATTGTGGCCACTTATGGTAGTGGCCAATGGGGCTCCTTTGTTACAAGGAGGATGCTTTAGTTTAAAGAAATGATGAAACGAATAAAGGAAGTGGAGAGTGTTGTAGATGAAGGCAATTATGACCTATAGTAAATTAGCTATTTGGATGGAAGGCAAATTAGTGGAGATTTATTCACCAAAATTCTTCTTGATTAAGAAAGTGGTCTTAGTTGGAAGGCAAAGGCACATTGTAGTGTCTAGCATTATTGGTTTAGGTTGATTTCAATTTTTTGTATTATAATAAAGCCATACTTGATCTCTCAAGTGCCAAACGAGCATGCCTTTGATGTATATGATATAATTGATATCATTGAGGTTGTATATAAGGGTTAAAATGATAGGATTGCATTGACAAAGTTCAAATATTTTATACTTATGAATGCATGTTACAAAATAAGCCAAAGTGTGAAGAAACTGCATGATGACTTGTCTCAGGGTAAAGCTTGGTTCAAGAGATAGTTGAACTTAATTGATGCAGCTTACCTATGATCTTGAGATCTTTCTAAGCTTGTCGATTGGTTATCGAGGGGTGTTAGAGTCCATTGATACTTTAGTTGAAGGTGTCGATTATGAATGCTAATCATTAATGTGAAGTTGTTGATACTCGTATGATAGTGATAAGCAATCAAGGGATGTCCTTAAGGATTAACTTGTGGTTATCAAGATAGGAAGTAGGTATATAGCTCAACTTATGTTAAGTTAAGGTCTAGATGCACAGTACTTCCCTTGATCAATTTTCTTGTCATAAGTTTTGCTGAAAAGCCAATGAAGGTAGCTTGTTTGTGTCAATTTTAATATCATCATCATTTATTGGTACTTTTTGATAAACAATCGTGATCTATTTTAGTTGATATAGATATTTGGTTTTCCATTTTTTGTTTTGGTTGGTCGATATATGTACCTTTATCTCTTTTTAATCTTCAAATTCTTATACAAGTCTTTAAAGTTGGTTTCTTTGTATCATTACTTTGTGGCTTCTTGTCTTGCTAGTACATATCTCTTTGAATTCTCCGTACTTATAGACTTAAGTCATTTTTTATAACAGAATCACTTTTTAACCCTAATTTGTACTTCATGTTTCTACCAGCAAGGTGATTTGTAATTTTGGGCACACTTTTTGGATCTTTTATTCACTAACTCAGTTGTATTAAACATATATTTAACAATGTTATCTTACATGGGATTTGTGCTTTGCTTTATCTCCTAGAATGTAAATCTAAAAGTTTTATTCTTTAATAAATTTCTTTTTTTATCTTTAAGTCAATAGTTTCTATTCTTGGGTAATTCATTTGTTTTATCTCTTATGCTTTTTAAAGTAGACATCTTAGATTATTAATTGATGTCGGATGGTCAAAGATTTCATGCTATCACCTTAAATCTTTACAATCTAAAAGTTCTTTTTTTCTCTTTAAGAAACAATCAATGTGTTTAAGAGACTTTTCCTTTCAAGCAATTGATGCTCCTTGTGTTTCTTAAAAAAATACAAGCAATGATAAAATAATATGATAAAGTGAACTAGAAAATAATTTTATTAACTTTCCCAATCCAAAAACACCAAGATATTGTTTAAATTCTTTTTCTTTTTACCTATATGCTATTTAAGTCTGTTAAAATTAAAAATGTTTTCATGGATGCTTAGTGTTAACTTTTCCAAATCAATCTAAACTTTTCCTTTACATATTTAGTCCTTTTTTAGAAGTCCTCATTACCAACATTTACAGTTTGGTTTGTTATAATGATCATTCAAGCTATGGTTCTTTCACCAATCCCCATAAAGTCAATTACCACTTTTAAATTTTTATTCAAAATTCAGACAATTCTATTTCTATCATGTTTCTAACCTAATAGTCAAAACTTGAATCCTAAAGTATTAAATTCTTTTGTCGTATCTTATATCTACTCAGCTTTTATAATACAATACATTTGTCTTTCATTGAATAATTATATTCAAAAATTCCATCAGCTTCCTAATTAATGTACATATATTTTAATATCTTATAATATTTCTTGTGTCTTGGATAGTCTTTTTTATTCAGTAATCCAAGATAATGCGGTAGCTCTTGCTCATTTAAGAAAACATCCGGGTGTACAGAGCTTGTGCTCACTTGTCACTTTATTCACACAATAATATGCATTCCTTCCAAGGGATCCATTAACATTAATGCAATTTTGTTTGGGCTTCATTTCATTTTTTGGTTAGTTTTACATCGATTATGAATTGCATAACACAGCCCTTCACTTTGTTAAAATAAAATCTAGACTTGGAAGAAACCCATTGAACTAATAGATAGTTTTAGAAGGTTCAATTCTATGGTTTGATTGCCTGATCTGTTGAGCTGACAGGTTGAAAAGTGTGGTAGAGTAGTTCTTAGGTGAGCATCTATTTTATCCATGAAATTAAGGTTCAATGACATTTGGACGATCTACTTAACTTTTGTTACAAGCCAATACATGTCCAAAAATATGACTAGTCAATCTGAAAGCACTTTTAGAGAAGATAGCAAACAATTAGATTTATATGGCATTATCTCAACAAGAAAAGCAAACGTAAGCCATCCATAAAATGATATAAGCATGCCACACTAGAATCCATATCATGTAGCAAAGTGATCACATGAGATCTCAGGAAATTTAGGAAAACATCAGTGAACACTAATTACAACCAGAAATTTTCGTAGAAGGAAGTCCATACTTTAAAGCATGAATCTACCACATGTAAGAATTTCCAAAAACAATGGAGATGATATTTTATATAAAAACACAGATCAAAGAATGAAAGCAGCAAAACTGGAATAGCAGCCTGAAGGAATACCGTGCAAACTGAACGTGAGAAAGAAAACTAGAAATATAATGTCGGAGTCACTTAACTCCACAAGTCCTTGATATGCATTCAAAACTTAACAAACCTTGGATTCACTACTTAAGATTTTAGTCATAGCTTCTGAAGAGTTTCTAAAGAGTTCTATCCACAGATTCTAAATTTGGTTGCCTTCACCATTGTATAACTCTTTTGTTCAGGCCTCTAGTTCATCTCATTTTGTTTGCTACCTTTAATCATTTAAAGTGTATCAGTTCAACAATAAAATTATCTTTTTTGAGTTCAGGTAATTAGACATGAGCTCAATAAGCATATATACACGTGTTTACTAGTTTATTAAATTCTTTGCTATGGTCCATATTAATTATAAGTGTTTGGTATGTTAACATTGGAAAAATGTGATATATAATTTATGTTTATTATAGAGGAGTATATTTGACATTGGTTCTCGAAAATATTAATGTTGGGTGTATAGTGAAAGAAATTCATAAACAACTATTACATGGAGGAATCAAATTATTTTATGCTGCCAGTTTTCTTTTGAGATTATAAAATCAAAAAGGTGTTTAGAAACAATGTTTGATGAAAACAATTCCTTTGATGAGGAATGCAATCAAGCTTTTAAAATAGAGCCTTGGAAAAGTTGTTTGGATGGCTCTAAGGAAGAATGAAGTATACTACGTTATGATGTTAAGGTCATATCTTAAGGTTACTTGATCAAACAATGGTTGGTCTTTATTCCACATGGATTAGCCAACATTTCTTCTTTGTTGAAGTTTTGTTACATATATGTTTTACTTTGAGTGCTCATATTTTTTAAGGCACAACAGAAAAGTGGAGAAAATATGTTCTGAGTTGCTGGTCATTCTTGAATATGGACTATAACTTAAATTAATAAAATTATATAAATGGAGTCCTCACAAAATTTTATTTTAATTTTCAATTGAATAGTCATGTTTTGGGAGAACTTTTTGTTATAGATCATATCATATGTATTTTGCATTGTAAAATATGTCAAAAGTTTTCTATGGATTAGCCTGCATACTTCGACATTGTTTTATAAGAACTTAAGAATTTTAAACTATTTAATTTGATTTTTTGATTTTATATAAGTTCCTCCCATTTGATGCACTCAAATAGGTATTGTTTTCATAAACTTATATTTCAGTTTATGGTTATCTTCTCTTCCATTAGTTGAATTTGGTTAAGTATATATGTTGTAGATAACATTTTGAGTAATAATTGTTTTACATGCTATTTCTTATCGATAAAATGTTTTGCTAATGGGTACAGTTTTTGCATATAGAAAAACAAGTAGTTGTAAGACGAATACCATGAGAGGATCTGGCAGTCAACTGGGAATCATACATCTTTCTGTTTATGAGTTATTTAGAACTATTCAAGAGGTGGTTTACCTCTTCAATTATAAATCCTTCCAGCCTTTTTTGTGAATATTTTTTCTTAATTTATAGTCATTATTTTTCATATTTTTCTGGTGTATACATTTTAGAAGATTTTTTTATCTTAATTTTTTGCTTTTATTCCACTTGCCAATTTGAATTAATAAAAAACTTTAACATACATGCCCAGATTTACTGTATAGATGTCCTTGACTATTAAAAATATTTTTCATTTACCACACATAGATATACTTGTAATTATTAGCTTAACATTTCATCTCTAAAAGGAATCAAAGTTTATGTAAAAATTAGTTTAATCTTGAATTGCCTGCATAGCTATTTAGCTTTATTTTTTTTTCATTTAGAAAGTTGATAGAGTTCATTGTTCGAGCATTTTCAATGGAGATATACAATGAGAAGATCAATGACTTGTTGGCTCCTGGGCATCCAAAGTTGCAAATTCATCAATCACTTGAGGTAAATTTCCAGCTCTTTCAATATGGTTCTTTGTTGCATCACTATGAAATTTGTTTATTTTTTTTCAAATTATAAGTTCTAGCTTATTTATGAAGAGATGCATATATGTTGTTGGTTTGAAAGAGGATATAATTACCTCCTCGGGGCAAGTTCTTCAACTTGTGGAATTTGGAGAATGTAAGGCCAAAATGTCATTTCCTCATTTCAGTTATATCATTGTAGCATTGCAACTTAAGGGCACAATTTCTTTTGTTTACATTTCATAGACCCATTGGGGAGACAAACATGACCCTTTACCGTAGCCGCTCCCATACAATTTTTTGCATGGCATGTATATTTGTTCGTTATCGTTCTTTCTGTAGAACTTTTTTTAAGTATATGAACTAATTTAATTTAATTCCAGATATTTGAAAGTAGGGAGAGAAGTGGAGAAGGTGATTCAATTAATTGTTTTAGTGCCATTCGTGTGTCTATTCTGGTATTTGTTTTGACAGCAAAATAATCATGCTTTCATTTTGTTTGTTTGTCATCTCTTACGCTTCATTTTGGAATAATTTTTTATGGTCTGCGTAACATTTTCTTTTTCTTTTTAATAGAATTTGGTGGACCTTGCTGGATAAGAATGTGTTGTTAAAGCAGGTGCATAAGGTGTGTGCTTGAGAGAAGTCTTATATATAAATAAGTGCTTGATGACCCTTGGTACTGTAGTTAAGAAACTAAGAGGTCGTGTTGAAAGCCAAGGGTATGTTGCATCATTATATTTTTACTTGTCAAATATATGGCTCGCGTGTTGTTTCTCATGGAAGTTTATGAACTACTGGTCATTTATCATATCAGGACAGCAAGTTAACTCGCATTTTGTAGCCTTCTCATGGTGGAAATTCAAATACTGCTATGATTTGTAACATCACCCTCTCATAGGTTCCTTATTCAATTTATTAGATTTAAATTTTCCAATGCATTTACTACATGAGTTCCCATACAGCCCATGTAATTGGCCTGACAATAGTTAAAATATAACGTTGTGGGCTATTAATGTCATCAAAGATGCTTAACACAATAGATGTAAATTAAAATTAATTTGGACCTTACAAGCTTTTGCTAAAAGTATTGTCATGGTTAAGCCACTAACTTGTGCAGCCTAAAATCATTTTATGCTATCTATATACAATTCTATGTGTTCAAGGGACAAAAATTAGTTGCACATATACAATGAACTCATGTTGAATATAATGAAGTACTTGATTTGTCTATGAGGTTTTTTCACTTTGAGCCACCATTAGCAAACTTTTTTTTCAGAACAGCAACAATGGAAATGAAAGTGTGAAAATGACAAGAAGCAAAGGAACAGAGCGAAGGGAAAGGAGGATTTTTTTTATAAAAAGATTGAATTCTCTAAGAATCAATTCAAATACTTGATTTCTTTTTTCTCATCATCTTTATCTTTTGATGTCTTTACCATCTTCACAATGCCTCCTTGTTCAATAAGCTCCCTTTTTTATTCATCACTAAGTATCATTGTTCGATCTAGTTTATCCTTGCCCTCGTCAACCATCCTTTGGTTTGTTAGGTACTGTGCCATGCATCGTTTCTTTGCCTCTCGAAACCTTATCTCATTGTCTTGTTATTCCTTTGTCCTCTATATAATGCTCTTTTTGACTCTCTAACTTCCTACTAACAGCTTCATCAGGATGAAACCTAGAGCTCACCTTTCTAAATCAACAAATTAGACACAAGTTGTGCCCACTCTCCCCTCCCATAAGCATGGCACTAGTATCCACTTCTATTGCCCTTCATGTTGAAATCACTTCAAATACCAGCCCTCTTATACATACAACACTCACGTTTGCCCTACCCCTCCCAACCTCTCCCTTAACAAATTATTAAATGAACTTTATTCCAAAGCCATCTACAATTTTCTAAAAGTCTTAATTTGTTTTCCAAGCAAACCTTTTGTAGAAACTTAACTTTAACTATGATAAAATGGTGGTGTTGACATCTTCCTAGAGTTGGCATTGGAATAAGAGGCGAATGGTTTAGTTCCTTTATTAGATACTGTATTAAAATACTAGTTCTGTCAAACACACATTTTATTGAGGTCATGGCATGGAAAGCTAAAGCAGGACACCGTTGATATGTGGGGAATGGATTCTCCTAACTTCTTTAAGTTGGTGGTGATTGTACTTGACATGACTCCATTCCATTGGCTACAATGCAACATCTTTTTGTAGATACCATGGATTATGTTGAGGGATCATCTAACTCTGAGCTTGCTAAGTGGTGATAGCCATTTCTTATAAGATCTACGCTTTGAAGTTGATTGTGACTTAATCTAACATAGTTAAGCCCATCGTCTCTTAAAAAGAGGTGGTTCCTCTTCCCTTCTCTTGCTCGAGAATTATTGATTCTCCTCTCTAGCCCAATGAGTAAACCTTCAAACGTTCATTGTTTGAATGTTAGATGTTGGCATCATAGCACCTAGATCTGTGAATATAGAGATCAACTTAAGTCCTCTAAGTATACGATTATGGCTTTACTTGGGATCAAACATGATAATGTTGAATTCATAACTTTTTTCATAATTTAAGGCTATTTCATAATAAAGGTTATTATCTCAATAGTAATTATTGCTTAGGTGGTTTGATCTTAGGCCCTTTCTAAGAGGTTTTTTTAATTACTTATGCTTACAATGACCAAGACTTTAAGATAGCCTCTTAGTATGAATTTAGAGGCCTTACCCCCTTTAATTGGAGCTAACAGGAAAGAAGAAAATGAGAAATATAGTAATTCTTCTTATAAATATTATGGTGGATGATGTTCCTTACTTTGGCCCCACCTTTATTTTGTTCAACAATTGTTTAAGGAATCCAATCCATTCTAATCTTTCTTGGGCTCTATCTAATGAGGATTGATGATGGTCTTCCCAAATTCCTTTGTGTAGTTCTCCTTAAACCACTTCTCTGATTACTTAACTTGCATCATTTCTTATATGTCTAAATGCAAGGGGAATCTTCTTAAAGTTAAAGAATTTTTGAACTAACTATTGAAATTTAAACTTATTATGGAGTACCAGGGGAGTTTACCTAGTGAGATGGCCCTTAACATTACTTATCCAATCTCAAGTGGATCAAATTGCTTTGTAAGTTCTAAAAGGGGTCTAGATCACTTGAAGAAAAGATTGATATTTTCTTTTCCACAAGAGCATCTTCTCCTTGCATGACTGGTTGCTTTATAAGGAAAGATAATGTCAAGTTTATAACCTTAGCTTTAAGAAGTTTATCTCTTATGGATTGCTTAACATGCAAAGTTTTGTTGGTTGCATGTTGAAAAAAACATCTTGAACTTATTTTATAGTGAGTAAAATGTAGGAAGGAATATAATTCTCTTGGAATGACAATTTTTATTGGTGTCTTGATGATTGAATACAACCCTTTGTTGTTGACATCCTCATAGACTACTTTGGGGTCTAATTTACCCTCGTGATCAATTAGTTTGATGATGTCTGATCAATAACCTTTTGAAACGTTGATCTTCTTAGGGTTCTTCAAACTATCCATCCTTTTCTGAATTTGCAGCAATCTGATCAGTTGAGTTCATTGTTGAGTTCTTCTTGGATTGTTTTGATTTCATTTCAAGGAATTTCATTATGGTTGTCACTTAGGCCTTTGTTACAACAAGGTTTGTACCAACATTTGTGCTATAGATAACACTCTTATTGCAAAGATATTACTAACCAATCAATCTTAGTGGATAGACCACTATCTATTTAGTATTTTGTTTATAAGATCATTACCAAAATGTTGGCTAACAGATACCTCCCCATCATTCCCAACATTATCCCATAAGTGTAAGTGCCTTTTATGAAAGGTACTACCTTCATGATAACATGAAGTTGGTTATAAAACTTGCTTAGAAAGTTAGTGCCAAATAACCTAAAATGGTCTTTTTATAAATATTGATATATCCAAGGCTTTTGGCTCAATTAACTATAACAACTTTTTTTTACTAAAGGCTAGAAATTATAAGTTTTTCTCCAAGCTTTTTTCTTTGATGAAGATGTGCATCTATAATGTATGTTTCTTTTTTTTGGTTATTTGGCAAGTCTTGAGGGCTTTGCCATTGTTGTCTTATTTCTCTCTTTGTCTTTTGTATCATTGCATATGCCTTCTCATGTGCTGTTAATGCTACTGTAAGGTACATTACGTCATATCGTACTACACAACCCATGCCTAATATATTTGTTGGACAATGTATCGTACAATTGAATTCTATTAAGTACTAAGGGAATTGATTGTATAAGTCTGGTTGAATCCTCCTATTTGTATGATGATAAGAAATCTTTGACAACTAATTATATTGGTCCAATTCACCTTTCACAGTTGTACAATCCATAACATATATGCACAACACCATAATGTTGATTGTAATAGGCCAATAATAGCATCATACAAGTATAAAGCATGATAAACGTGGCAATGCATTGGTGTATTGCTTAAATAAATACATTATTCTAATACAATCCCTACTCATATATGTAAAGATGGTTGGATGAGCAATTGGACAAGACAATCTCTTGATTAAGTGGTACATAACTTATTGTATTATTTGATTTTTATTTTGCATTAGTACTATCGTCAACATCTACTCATGTGTCATATTGGTATGATCATCTTGTTGTAGTAATATGATAACCTTAAATTATCGAATTGACTTGAGCTCTCAAAATTTTCAAATGTAATGGATTTTTATGTAAACCATCGTACTATATGTTCATTTGATCACACCAATATAATTTTTATCATTTACCCTTTTCACACTTAGGCCAAAAAGCTTCCCAACTCCAGCTGTTATGTTCATACTTGTATGATCTAAATGATTGTCATACTATCACTATGCTAAAAAATTGTAATGATCTAGAGCAATTTGAACTTCTCAATGAACTCATATGCATCCCTTTCTTGAATTCAAATTTATCAATACATGTTTTAAGAAAAGAGAGTGGGCCAGATCTTTATCTTTTTATTTTATATCTACAAAACAAAATTGAAAATCACTTCTTTCCTGTAGTCTTCCTTTTTCTTTTTTCAATCTTTTTTCTTCAAATGACAATATTGTTTTCTTTCCTTTTTCCTCTTTAACCCTTCTCTTTCTCTCTTCATGCTTTCTCTCTCATTCTTCACCCCCAAAGTTTTCCAAACATATGCACTAAGTCTTTGGCTGGGAGAAGTTAAGAAAACTAAAATGATTTCTTTTTATTAATATTTTCTTTGTAAATTCAAAGAAAATTCAATTCGCCTCTTAAGGTTAAAAACCTCATATCAGTAGATTCTTCATAACAATACTTTCATAACTATATAATCAAATATAAATTAGGACATAGGTTTTTAGACATTTTTTTTAAATGCTCACAAGGAAACATATGTTTCAATTCTTGATTTGCATTGCTTACATTTGATATATTTTTGAGAGGATATTGGAGTTTAATGAGACAAGCTGTCACTAGGAAAATACTTGAAAGAGATCCAAACCAGAGCTCACAAGTGTTTGGAATTAAGTCAAAAATCTCAATACCATTAAAAGACATATATTTGGAGCTCCACAATTGTTTGCATTCTATGCAAATAGTTGTAAAGTAATCCTCTTCCAATTAGAATCGAATAAAAATGTGTTGGTGATCTGGAAACCCCATTGAGAATAGTGTGTTAAACTTATTTTTCTTGAATTCCAATCGTACTACCTATATGCTTGGGCGATCGTGGGAGAATATCCCAATTAATGTGAGTTTGAAAGGAGCAACTTTCTTCTTTATCTCATCTCTTTCAAACACCACTTCAGGTTCCTCTTTATACAAAGTTGCTCATTTGATTTTGATCAAAGAAGTGGTCTCTGCCTCCTCTAGCACCTCGGTTGAAGAGCAATTTTGTGAAGGCAACCCTCCTTGACTCATCATGGGAGCACCTTCTCAAGGCCAAGTAGCATAAGGGCATATTACTGATAAACCAACACTAAAAGAGGAGGGGGGAATACTAGTCATAAAATAAGCTTTTGTAATCAAGAACATTACTCAAATTTTTGAAGTCATCAAAGTTGCACTGTCAAAGTCACAAAGGTTTTCTATCAAAGTTGCCAAGGGATTCGTTTAACTTAGTCTTATGTGTGAACAAATTTGTGTTTTCAAAACAGACAAAAAGCATATGGTTCATCAATATACAGAGTAGTATTTAATTTTTTTGTTTTCAAATTAGCTTTTGCTTTATGAAAATACTTGCACAGTTATATAAATAATAGGGGTTTTCATGACTATTTGTAAAGGTTAGTTTAGGAATAGAAAAAGTGTTTACAAAAACTAAGTATAGGGACATAGCTGCTATTTTTGTTTAAAGTAGTTGATAAAACAAAAACAAACTTTGCTATGATGGATTTTGTGGGTTGTATAGAACTTGTAAATATTATATTGCTTCTATTTCTTAAGTGTAATGTTGGCCTGAAGCCCTTTCTTTTAGGCTTTAGATTAAGACAACAATGCTTCCTGCTATTAACAGAGAAATCACTGAGGAACCTATATAGTTTGATGTAGATCATTCTGAGGTTTTTCATATTTTTTCTTGCATTCTTATTCCCTTGAACAGTTACAATGGTATGCTTTATAATGACCTATTGCAACCATGCTATTCTATCAAATCTGACCAGTTACACAGGGACTTGGAGTGTAGTGGTGGGGCTCATTGTGTTTGGCCTAAATTTAGTGAAAAGAACTTCATAAATAATTTTGTAATGATGACATATCTTTTCTTTATTGGCTTGTCGTCATGTTAATGTTATGCAATTTTCAAGAGATCTTTTAGTTGTTTAGATGAAATATTTGTCAAATATTAACTAATTAATGTAGATTATTTATCAGATTTTTTATTTTTGGTAGATAAACACAGATGAGACAAAAAGTAGTCTCTTGTTTGCAAGTAGGCCTTTGCAAATAAAAAATTGTGCCCGTGTGAATGAGGTGTACTTCATCTACAAGTTAATCAACCTATAAAATAACTTTCAATTAAGTAGACTACAATTGTTTTGTTTATTTCTTTTTATTTTCTTTAATTGACAACTTTTAGATATTCTCATTTCATTTTAACTTTTAAAACTATTGTTTCTTTCAACAAAAAGATTGTGACTGATGTTGTGCTCTTGAAGCAATAAAAAAGGGAAATAGAGAAGCTTTGGCCAAAGCTGCTGGTGCTTCTTTTTTACTCTAAAGACTTTTGTCCCCTTTTTTTACCCAGACACCAAAAGAGTATTCTTTTTATGCATATATGTTGTAGAGCTCTCACTCTGAATATGTTGAAGAAGAAATTCTTAGTCTACACAATAATTTATTACAGGTCTGGTGTATGGCTTTATAGTTAGTTTTTCAATTTGACATTTAATTTGCTGAGACACTGTTCTTCATCATTGTACTCGATTTTTTTGCTGCAAAGTGAGCTTGTGAATGAGTGAATAGCTTTGCAGTTGGAGGAGGAAAAGAAAGTGAAAGCTTGTCGAGAGATAAGGTTATTGGGACAAGAATGGAAGATTTAGAATCTCAGCTCACTTATATTATGTTTTGAAAAGGATGAAAAAAGTTATTCATTTAAGGTCTTTGCTTTTTTACTTTGGTTTATTGGCAATCAAATTCTTTTTTTTCACTATTTATGTGATGGTTAGACAAACTTTTTGATGCTAGTTGCTAATTGCCTTTTATTTGTAAACTTGCTAACGATTAGCCTGCAAAAACCTTTTGGGCTAGAGCATCTAATTTTCCCTAACTTTTAATTTGTCTTGCGGTGTCCTATCATGGCTAAAGGAAGTCATAGTATATTATATTTTTCTAAATAGAGATAATTGTTTTTATTAGGTTATTTGTAAGGCTTATTGATTGTCTTTCTAAATACTCCTAGAATTTATGTTTTACGTTTACTTCTCAAAACCATATAAATCCTTGTATTTTATTCTTTTTGGTATATGTAAAATTGCATGATTAAATTAACTGGTCATCAACATCTTCGAGACTAAATGGGATGGCATTAGATTGGCTTTAATCTAATAGATTAAGAGTTGTGCTAGAAAGATCTAGTAGTAGACTTGTCATATGTGCAACTTGAAATTTTTTGTAGTTCTTCGTGGTGATGGTCACAACAAGATTGGCTTTTCAGGTATGAGACTGGCTTTATTATGGATTCTTGGTATGACCTGCAAAGAAGAACTTTATGAAGTTAGGCAAAGAAGTGGCTTGAACTTCATTTGATAGAACTGTGCTATGCTTAATGTCTTTGTCCAGAATATTTGATGTTATTGCCACTTAAAAAGGTTGCCAAATTTCCAATGAGTTGCAGTTCATTTGGAATTGACCCTTTCTTCCTAATAGGAGGTCTGAGATTCAAGAGACTCATACTTCAATGGTAGTTGGTTTCTTTTGAATGAAAAAAAATACTATCCTGATCCGACAAATTGAACCTGTATTGTTCTTGTAAGAATTCAGAATTTGGGAAATTTGTGCAATGATTTGTTGTTTATAGTATCATAAATAGGACCATCTGACAACCCTTATGAGGGTACCATTTATGATATTTTAAAGTATAGGATGAAAGTCTCTTCTATCTCTAGTTTTCTTCCAACATGTTAGGCCATCTTTCTACTGGTTGAAGACTATTCAATATATAATTTAGGATTTAGTTCTTAAAGCCCATTCAATGCAGTGTTCCAAATTAGCACAATTAAAAGTATCGAGGGATTAGCACAATATAGAGCACAATAGTTTTAATAAGATTAAGGATGCACTTAAAAGTTGATGGAAAAGCCACAAAACAATAATAGGAAAAGGTATAATAAGCACTGAGCGGAATATGGTTTCAAGGTTAGGGACATAGTATGACTCCATATCGATTTGAACATTTAAAGGGTGTGGGAAGGAACCTCGAAGGCAATGTGGAACGATCCATTTTGTGTTAAGAAGGTTAAAGACCATGTTTGCTTGAGTATTCTTTCTCCATATATGGAGATAGGCTCAGAACTTTGTTTTGGGAGATCAAATAGTTGTGGTCAAACCTTCCAACATTGCATTTGAATGCAATCTAGTGGTGCAACCTCTTATCATTGTGTTGGAGTGTTGTTGAATCTCATTTTTAAATTTAATTTCATGACCGGAACTATTTGCCGAGCTAATGAATTATGAAAGGTTTTGACTAGTCGAAGAGCATGAAGGATGTCATAGATGTGGCCTAGGAAGATGTTCTTATGAGCAACGAAGAGCCTAAAAGAAGCAATTGTGATGATATTATTTGGGGTGAAGAACCATATTTTTCTCATTTATTCATTATTGAGAATACAAAATAATTTGTTGTGGATAAATTTTTTATAGTTCTAATTTAAAAAGAAAGCTTTCTAAATAATAATATCAAAAAATATAATTTTGTGGTATCTTATCTAAACTTTTCTCTACAATCATCAATTTTAGTGTCAAATTTAATAAAGAATTATAGCTTTTATTGTAACTAAAAATACTAATTGAGTTTAGAATAATGAAGATGTCTATGCACCTTGTGGGATATGTATCAAATTGATACCTCCTACAATACTATGTAGTTTAAGGAAAAACAAAGCTAAAGTTAATGAGCCTATAACATCCTTGATCGAAAAATGTGAGTGATTATTACATAATATTTTAGATAGAGAATTATCAGATAAGGAGTAACTCATATATTTCTAGGTAGATAAATATATGAATATTCTTACATTTGGAAGATAGAAAATGTATCAAAGCTATATATATAGAAACATAGTTTTATAATTTAAATGTCTTTTAAAGACAAAATTTTGTTTGACTAAATAAGAGAACAAAAAGGGACACTTTATAAAATATGATTGTCTTCTAATATTGTGGTGTTGGGATGATACTTTTTGTAACACAATGTGGTACTAGTTGAATAGAGCAAAACATTGGTGGGCCTATGACACCAGGGTTAAAGATAATAATGAATGATTATTGAGTGATGTGTAAAAGGTGGAATCTCTGAGCAAAACATGATTCTTAGCTTCTTTTAGGTGCAAGAAGACAATAGTTCTTATTCTCACGAAAAAATGAAGAGAAAAATTCTAAATTACATATATAATACCAAGGTTTTAAGGTATCAAGATGCTTTTTAGGAAAAAATATTGTTTTATTTATATGAAACTGTGAAAGAGAAATAATATCTTAAAGTAGTAGGGTTAGGTTATAACAACAAATATTATAGCATTACAAAATGTTGGGTCTTAGTTAGGCTACCTTTTTAATTAGTATTTATTATTGCCAAACTACAAGCGATATTCTTGGAGCCAATTGCAATTATAGTTATGCTCATACATTATTCCATGTTAACAAAGCCACAAGTGCACACCAATTAACTTTGTATGTGATTTTCTAAGTGTTATTGAAGTCAAAAATCTTATGGAAAGTGTTTAAAGGAACCATTCCTAGCCAACTAGCCAACGAGAACTTTATTTTCCCATGCAACTCCGTTTCTCCATGAAAGTGTAGCATTGCCCTTCCTTTGCTAAAAGGGGAATTCTGTGAATAAAATATCACCAACACTTGAAGCCTATGAAGTGTCCATTGCGTGAGTGGTGCCACTATTTTACTTTGAGTAAAACATCAAAAAATCCATAAAATAATTTTGTTCTTCTCTTCAATTAGCTAATACAAATCTAGTATGAGCAAGTTCGAGTATATATGGATTATATACTTCACTTATAAGTCATTTTAAATTAAGCAAAGGGTGATCACCAAATTTTCATGAGAGGAAATACAAATCTAAGTATTGATATTTATATAGACAAGTTAACAAAGTTAGCACTATTAACATGCTGATAATATGCATTACTCTATTTAGTTTTCAAGAAAAATGATAAGAAGGAAAGATGCACAAAAAAAGTTAAAAATTTGAAGATATTACCTGTTTAGATGTCAAAGACTCAATTATAACACTAAAAGATTATAATGATGTTGAGTCTAATTAAGTTCATTGTAGATGCATATGAAGTTAAGCAGATCATATGTATTAAGTTGTATATGAACCTGTGGGATTTCAAAATTACAAGTCAAAATAATGTGAACTATGCAAATCTATCAAAAAGTAGATGCTTGAGAGTTGAATCATGCTTTTCTCACAATTTGGCAATAAGCACTAAAGTGTAATTGATGTAGACATGTAGATCAAGCATCTATTGTCTTTATTTTTGGTATACAAGTGAATGGTGGTGCGTGGCTAAAAGGCATATAAAGGGTCAAATAAGCTATTATTATTTTGGTGAATTCTAATGGAATATTTTAAGTGACTTGCAATCTATATTCTACTTTATAAGCTACCATGACTTTGAGGATGTGATTCACTTGTTTGGAGGGAAAGCATAGAGCAAAATTGATAAAAGTGATGTTTCTTTTTAGAACTGTCTATTTAAGTTCTATTGAAGATTTTTGTAAGTATGAAAATGAGTTTTTTCTTTTGAATTTTGGACTTTCACGTGAATTTGTTTTTTTTTAATATTCAGGTATGCTTTTCATTATTGTAATTTGTAAAGTTGGTTGTTATCACTTCATTAGGGTGAAACAAATGGTAGATCAGTGAATCATTGATTTAAGGAGTTTGCTATTTTTTATAAAGTTTCGTCAGGAGTTTTGCAGAACTGTCGCTTTGAACAAGCTTGTTTTTTAGGTGACCTAGATACTTCTTTGAACAACCTTATTAATTCCTTCTTTACACTCTCTTTCTCTCCTATTTTCTCATCTCTCCCCTCTTCTCTCTCACTTTAAACCATTCCTTTCTCTTTCTATATTTATTTTTCAATCCAGTTGTTTAGTAAGTCTTTTTGAACAAAGCTAATTACAAATGTCGATTGAAAACCCTTGCCATCCCTTCCACCCCAACCCAACAAAAAGGCATATTTAGTAAATTGTTAACTTGATGGTGGTTTGTTCATGTCAATCTTAAATGAAACTTATTTCTTATTCTTCATTTCTTGGAAATTACTAAGGTTATATTGCCTCAACCTTAGAAAAAAGGGGGGGTTATGTTTCAATTGCAAAAGTAATGTTTTTAGTTTCTAATTTAACATTGCATCTGAAAAGAAAGTTCCCTCTTCTTTTGAGACTACTTTAGACTTAATATAAGTACGAATCATGTAACCTTTTGTTGTGCTTTTATAATATTGATATGGGATTTCCTCGATTTGTTTTTCTTATTTTACTTGCCATAAATAATTGATTCCTCAACTATTATTAGTGTGGATGCACGCTCTTGTAGGAAGCTTCAACAAGACAAAGAGATCAATGAATTGTAGGCAAAGCTTAGCTCAATGTAGGGGAAACTGGAATCCTACCATGGGAGGTTGAAAGAGACTACAAATGACATGAAGCTCATGGACAAAATATAAGGAAGCTATCGCTATGTTAGAAAACCAACTTCATGCTTATGCACACTATATTCTCAACTTGACCAAAAAACTTGTAGAGAAAGATTGAGACCTTCTTTCAAATAGGTAGTTTTTCTAGCGTGCTTCCTTGCCTGCCTTTAGCTCCACAAATTGGTTTAACCTACTCTGAATTTAACAATATTTGAAAAAAAAAATTATTGGCGAGTCCATTAAAAAATATTCATAAAATATATTATAGAAAAGAAAATTATTTTTGCAAGATTTTTATTTGTAAATAATTATTTAAAAAATTTAAAGATTTTTTTATTAGTCTATCATGCAAAGTGTATTAATTTTGTTATTGCAGGACTTTTCTTAAAACAAAAATGGAATTAAATGCTTAATGTCAAAAATGACTTTACACTATGGTATTGGGTGGGTGCCATGTGGCACCCCTCAATTTTCATTTCAACTTTAGGCTATATTTACAAAATATTTCTTATTTTGTTTTTTAAATATGTTTTACCAAATACAAAAACATTGATATTTTAAAAATAATTTTCACAAAATTTTTTTTTCCCTCATTTTCAAAACCTCTTCGTTAAATCCCTTGTCTAAATCTATAAGTCATAACCTAATAGAGTGTTAACATAATATAGAAATTCATTTTTCAAGATCATGTCTAATAAAATTCATATATTTTGAGGAATGTCTTATATTATTATAATTTTTTATTGATATTTTTGACATTAAAATATTTATCATTATCAAGTGATAGAGATTATTTAATTGATTAGCCCAAATGATGATACATGATTTTGTTAATAATAGATAATTTAAATTTCGTATTTTGATAATCTAATTGGCTAGTTAGTGAACGATTTTTAGGCTGAAAATTGATCAATAAAAAATGATCATTTTCATTTAATGAAGTCAAACTGAGCTTTGCGATAAGTTTTTTTCTCTCCCTAACAATGTTCTACTATTGCATACAAAAATGTTGAATTCAAATAAAAATAACTCTTGAATCCATACTTTACCTCAACTAATTTTTGCTCCCTACTTTGCTAGCTGTAACCAGCTTTTCATAACTCCATTACTTTCTCTTTTCATTCCACAGTCACCACCAAAGCTTTCTAATATCCATCTTGATTCTTTTTCTTCTTTTCCTTACTAAGCTTCTCCAAGTAAACCTTTTCATTTCCTTCATCTTCTCTCTCAGCTCTCTTTTCTAAATCTACTTGGAATTCCTCTCTCTAGCTTATTTATTCTCTCAACTCACTTTTCTTTTGAGGTGTTGCAATCTTACGCTCCATAAAAATTGTCTTGAAATTTATAAAGGCTTTGGCTATTAGTTGATCATGTATGCTTCTACTTCCCGAGCAGCATTTCTTTCTGCTTGATATTTTTATAAAACATTTATCATTAGAATAGCTTTATTTCTTAGCAACTTCTTCATTAGAATACCTTCACTTATATTTCTAAATAAGTTCGACTAAATTTTGATATCTAGACCAATATAATTAACAACATAACAAGGATCTAGAATGGATCTTCATAAAAATAAAATATGAAATACATTATGAACTCCTGATATATAAAGAGTCAAAAAAATAAAATATATCACTTTACCAACACTCTTTAGAACATATAGGGACCAATAAATTTCGATTTTAATTAATTTTATTTTTCAATTATAATAATATCTTTCATTTAACTAATTTAAATAAATACATGATCTCTTTCTTGAAATTTTATTAATCAAGGCTTTGCATCAAAGTACATTTTCTTCTTATCTTGAGCTATCTTTAATTGATCTTGAATAATTCTTATCCTTTTGTGGCTTTCTCAATAATCTAACGATCCAATAAAACTCTTTCTTTTCTTTTATTCCAACATGGAGTTAACATATACTTCATTTCATTTATAGCCACATATGATGCAATTTCAAAATTATATTGATAACTATTATTATTAAAACATGCAAAGTAAAGTTTGGTTTCATACCTAATATAACAGTTTTTGTGAACCATGTAATTTAACAATTAGGTTCATATAGATATGAGCCAACGTTTATGTTAAATAAGTTTCCTTAATACTAAGAAAATAAACATATTTTGTTGATCCATCTAGAATCACATATATTGAATCAAGATCAATTGGTGATTGAGATAACTCTATCGCAATATTTATAATCGCTTCTTCGCATTTCTATTTATGAATTGGTGAAGGTTACAATATTTCTCTTAGTTTTGTTTTTCATCTTTGATTTATTGATAGATTAAACTTCTTAAACCACTTCGACACATTTTTTTATTCCAAGCCACCAATCACATGCTCACATGTCAGCCACCTACCACGTGCACAATAGGTTAATGAGTGTGTATATGGCGTTTCACTTGTAGAAGTACATGCACTTGATGTAGCAGTTCGTGTTTGCAAAGATGGTCTCATTATAATGTTGAATTTGTAGAATTTTTTTGTTTGGTCAAAATTTACATGTTTCCTGAAATTTAAGTCTTATATATTTTGTAATAAAATATTATATCCAAACGTCTATATAAATGTATAAAAGTGTTACCTAAAATATTTCAAGATTCTTTAAATTTCAAAACTTTGTGAATTTCAAACTCCTTGAAAGAAACTTCTTAAGAAATTAATCTCTTAATTACAAAAACCCTCATCTCCTTCATTTCTTTCTTAGTTGCCCATTGTTCTTACCCTTCAAATTCATTGTTGCAATTCGAAAAAGGAATATATACTATCAAACAACTTAACATGAAAATACCTTGCAAGCATATCAATAATCTATAAAACTATTATACTTAATTTCACATAAATAATGTATTTATTTTTTTTATAAAAAGATTACAAATGCCAAGTCTAAGTCATTCAAAAAGTAATTATTTTCACAATGCTTTAGTTGTTTGATTTTATACACAATCACTTTTTAATTCAGCATCAACCCATAGCATAGATATTGTAAACATAGGTCATTGTACACGTGATATGCATCATAATTCTAGAAGTGTCATTTTGCAACTAAATTCAATATCTTTAAAAATATAAAAACAATTTTCATAAATTGAGGCTCATTTATATTTGATTCTTTTTTAAGACAATCTAGTGGAGAGGTTACATTTGATAATCACTTCAAAAATTGTTTATAATAACTTACATATCGAACAAATTTCTTTTTGTTTTACATTGGTATGAGTTTTGGTCAATTCATGATTATTAAAATAATATATTCCAAAATTCACACATAGATTTTTTAGTATATAATTAGTTGTCTCTCATAATTTGCAATACTATAAGTAAATATATGATATGTTCTTTTTAAAATTATGAATAAATCAAAATATCATCAATGAACACAATTATAAACTAATCTAAATATTATAAAATATTATGCTCCCCAGATCTATGAGAGCTGACGAAACATTTATTTTACTAAATAATAACTTCAAAAATACATAATATTCTTGTCTTGATTAAAAAATAACTTAAAAATTATCTCCATATCTTATTTTCAATTGTTGTTAAGCAAATCATTGACCAATCTTAAAAAATATCATTAATTCTTTGAGTTCATCAAATAGACTATCATTTTTGTGTAAAAGATATTTATTTAATTTAAATCTTTTAGCCAATTAATTTTATTTCTCATGTTATTTAAGTTAGTTAAATCGTAACTTGCATGATAAGCATAAATTTTTAAAATCCTTTATGCATTGTAGTTTAAAAAATATGATAAATTATTTTTAGTTTTAAAAATTATGTAATGATAATTTTAGTAAATACCTAATATATTTAAGCTAACTCTATTAAACCAACTATTCAGGAATCTAAGACAAGCATCCCCATTGATTACCATAATATTTTTTCTTCTAATTTATGCACTTGTTTATATATATATATATATATATATATATATATATATATATATATATATATATATATATATATATATATATATATATATATATATATATATATATATATATATATATATATATATATATATATATATATATATCACTTATCTAGTCTTAATTTTGTATATAAAAACAAATGTATTAGATAATCATTTGTTTTATAAGATTAGTTGTAGTAGTTCAAATTAAATTTGAATCATTTTATATTGATGACATTAATAGTATTGTTTGCGATAATTATATCAAAAGTTTTGAATTTAACAAATTTACATAATTGAGTAGGATATTGAATAGAAAATCTTTTTGCTCAATTTCTTTTCCAATTGAATGGTATACCATTGTCGCTTTATTTGATAAAGACCATCTTTACATAAAAAAAGGGAAAATAAGTTTTCTATTCTACATAACAAAATATATGTGACAAAATAATATTTCACAACTTATAGCAAGATAACTAATATACAATACACTCGATTTCAAAGAAATTAATTTGTCTTTAACAATCAAAAAATATCGGTTCCATGGCAAAGTTAGTTAACCTAATCTCATAATATTAGCTGTGTAATTAAAAAAATCATGTGCACAATATAAAAACAATTGTTAGAAGTCTCCTACATGATGTCTGGTGACGTCTTACATTTCTTTTCCAAAACATGTTGGTTCACATATGGTACATTTATTTTATGTTGATATGTTTAAATGATTAAAAAATGTGTAAAAAATTTAAATTAAAGATTTAAAAACTTGTGAATGACAAATTTTTCGATATTTTTAAGATTATTTTTTTGAAAATCGTTTGCATCAATCATAGGAAAGATACCAATAATATTTACAATTTCAAAGTGAAATCATTTATTATAATATTGAATTTTGGATAGTGATTGGGACTTAGGAAGATTGGTGGTAAAATGATGTAAGCACATAATAATTCATTTATTATTAACGAATATTCTTAAAATGCATTATGAAAATGGAATTTATTTTTGTATGAGTTCAACTAGTAATTAATTAATAAATAAATTTCTAGATTTTCTTTATTAATCCATCATGTAAAATTTACAAAATAATACTTTAAGTTTGTTATCAAAAGAATGTAATTAGATGGGAGAGAATATATAAAAGACATATTATAATATGACTTTTTGTATAAAGGGTGGCTCTGATGTGTCCTACATTTTTTTAAGTTTTTTAAGCTGAAAATAATTTGTATTTTAATAAAAACTTTTCATTAAATTTTTATCTATTCCCAAATAAAATTTATTATTCAGAATAATTTTGTAAAACCATATATTCAAACATACTAATCATATTTAAAAGTAGTATTAACCAAATATAATTTAATAGTAGTACAATTATAAGGAAGCGCAATTACAAGGAAGATTGAAGAATACTCTCAAAATAGGTCCATGGACATGATAAGATTAACGAATTGATGATTATTGATATCATTCTCCAAATAATAAAATTGTTGCTCATCAGCACCATCAAGTAGCCTTCAAACTTATTGAGTTGACAACTCATTTCACATGTTCTTTTCATTATTGACACTCACTCTTAGGGATGAATACTATTCTCAAGCCAACAACCTCCAAACATGTGTCTCTATCAAGTAGGCAAATCATGGTATAATTAAAAAAAGTTTATGTAAAATAAAAATAAAGAAAAAGAATAAGAACATATTAAAATTTTAGATGATTTAATATCTTATTCTTAAATTTATATCTACCCTTTAGACATTTTTCTTGGGCCTATCATTTCTTATTTCTTTTATTATAAGTGTTGGCAAAGAAGTCTTACCATAGCTTTTTTTCCCAGAGAAAAACAATTTAAGCCTTTAATTCCCTTCAAAAGGTTAAAAGTGGAAATCTTTTCTATAAATAATTCTTAAAATAAGCTCTCTCTTCTCACATAAGGCTTAAAGAAAACACCTGTAAATCCTAGTTAAATTAAGCCAAATTCAATAGTAACAATAAAAAAATTTTACATATATATATATATATATATATATATATCTTTTAGATGTTACATTCTCCTTAGGTTAAATCAAATCAAATGAATGTTCTATGCTTCACATTCAATGAGGATATGGTCTTGGACTTAGAGACTATATACAATGACATGTATATGTACATCAAAGGAGGTGATGTCGGTTTTGAAAGAGATGGTGTGACATTAAGTAAACATTTTCCTTCGAAGATTTGCATTAAACCTACTTCCTACTTACAACTAGCTTCATGCAAGAGGGATTGAAACATCTAAACTTTTTCCTTAGTGAAGTCATATTAATGAAGATGTGAAACATTATTTCTGATAGTGGTATATCGTTAAAGAACTCTGGTTTAGTAGCTTTGTAATTGATTACTTCATGCTTGGTGGGATTAAGTACTGGGATGTGACTTTTATTATTTTGTTCCTTTATTGGATGTCTATTTATGTGTAGGTGGCTATGACTTCTCATGTAGTCAAATGTACTACTTTATCTTTATTGTACCTCTAGAATAACATGAATTTGTAGGCACAAGGAAAAAAGGTACTCAATTTAGTTGCACATTAAAGAAGAAATCACATTATAGTTGCTTCTTTCTACAACTCTTTGATCAAGTCCAATAGGAGCTATAGTGGTCTTAACTAGTTGTCTGTTATCTCTTATTAGACTCTTCCAATAAGTTGGATTAAATTTAAATGTGATGTAGTTATGCATGATGACATAAATGTTAGATTTGGCACTATTAGATGGGATGACATAGGTAGATCTATTACTATTCTCAGAAAAACTTTTGTTTCATATCTAACACTTACCATGGGCATTGTTGCTATTCTAAAAACAATGGAAATTTTGAAAGCCTTTCTTCTTAATGTCCAAGAAACAATGATTGAATCAAATTACATTATAGTCATTATTGTAGTTAATCAATTACTTTTGATAATAAAAAATAATTGTTCCTATAGTTGTTCTTATCCCCGAAAAGTGTGAAGGCAATAATTTTAAAGGCCAAGTTTCTCACCATGCATTTTTATATTATTTTATTTGGGACTTGCTAATGCCTCTCCCAAATCACTTCAATTTTTTGTTTTTAATGATTTTATATACGAACTTTGTTAAAGATTGTTTGTTATTGACTTTTGCTTCACTTTACCAAGGAACCCAATAACTTTGATTTCACATACAGTGCTAATGGAGTCCAAATAGTGACATTAACCATTTCCCTTGTTAGCATCATTTATGGTTAAGAATATGGTGGTATCTTATAATCTTCAAGCCCCTAACTCTCATTCTTTATTTATTAAAACAACATTAGCAAATTCTTTTGCAATGATTATTTTTCATAAATTCAAGAATTTTAACTTTGACTATGAGGTATGTGTGCCCTTGATTGTCCCTCTTAATCTTTACTTCAATCTCAAAGGCAAATATAAAGTAGTCAAAATCCAATGATGTTATGCCATGATAATGTATCCAAAGCATGGGCTTGCCTTAAGCAAATTAATTTCTATAGACTAATGATGCTGGAGGCATTGCCAAGCTCGATAAAGCCAAACTACATCATGACAAAAGATTAGGGTGGATAGTGTACACAAATTGGTGGACTAATCAACCCAAACAATGCTATTACTACGAGATTTTTAACTACAACATAAACATAGGCTATTGAAGCTAAGAATATTGTTGCTATTGAAACCAGAATTTCCCTCCAAAGGATCCCCATTAGGTGATTCTGATTATACTTTTATAAACTATTGGACTTATGGAGCCTATACTATTATCTATTATCAATACCTCACCATGCAAGATTGGGAAATTTTCTCACTTACTACCTTCCTTGGATGTTGTAGCTATGTCTCAAGCTATCTCTTTAGAATCAAACCCTAATTCTCTATCAACCATTGCGACCATGGAAGCTCCTGTATTACCATCAAAACTTGATATAGTGGAAATTTGAATGATGCATCACATACACAGATGTTGTGTGATACGATAACTTATCATGAAAAGTTAAGGAGACAGGTGAAAGCCCACATTAACCTTCTACTTAACAAATGCATCCCATTATGACGTTAGGATTTGATGCATGTATTTGCTCTAAAATTATATGGTTTTCAAAGTAGTGTGTGCCTTTACAAAAACTATAACTTTTTTAATGAGCCATTCATTATTTCAAAGTTTAAAAATGTTTATACTTGCACATGCATGGGTTAATCATTTAGATATGTAAATGACTTCTAACAAGATCAACAAAGTTGAAACATAAAGATAAAACACTAGGTAGCACCTCATGTCATAGTTGACAAGTTCGTCATGTCTAGTGACACTTCACAAAGGAATAATGAATGCTTTCATGTTTTGATGCCATTCATCTAGTTTTTAAACATTGCACTCAATAGTAAGATTCTTTAACGACAACTCTCCTTGGTAGCGAATGAAGATAAAAATGCATGGTTTTAATGACTGTGTAAGCAATAGAGCATTGAAGATCACATGTTCAATTGCATTACAAAACAACAAAAGTTCCAAGACATGAGCAGTGTGGCATTAACAAGATAATTGAATGGGAATGTACAAATCCAATAGAAAAGAAGGAAACCTATGAACCTCCTCCTTAAAAAGCTTTGGTTATTTGACAAAGCCCTACAAATAATAATTGACAACACCAAGAGGTAGCCAAGCCATAAGAAGCACCACCAAAAAAAAAATAACTCTTGTGCAAAAGTGGACTAAAGCCAATCTAATCCCATTAGCCCAAAGAGATTCAAAGATTTTAAAAAAAGCACAATGGGCCTAATTATAAATGAAGCCCTTGGCTAACATACACATAGCATGACAACCAACAAGATCTTGAAAAAATAGCACAGTAATACAAATGATCCATTATGGCCTACACCAATCAACAAACCATTAAATTAGCTAAAAGGTATTGCACCTTGCAAATTGAGGTTGTTGTGCATGACTCATGAAACTATAAAATGTTTTTCCAAGAGCCAATGCAAGATGGCAAGTAGACTGCATGCTCTAAATTTTGTTAGCCATGAAGCAATACCATGTTAGTCACTTTAAAAAGTTGTAATTTCATAACTAATAGATCACACTTGTAAGGCGCCACCATGCTTCATGCATAGGAATACATAGCATGAGGGTGAGGCTTTCTACAATGCATCATACCATGTAGAGGTAACAACACACTCAACCAACACATGGCCATGTGTAATTTGCACAATAGAGCTTTCACTATGACATTAAAAAATATCACATAAAATAAACCTCCAAGTAGTAAGAAAAAAGCGATAATTTCACACTGTGCCATGTCAGGTCCTTATTAGAGTGACACCTCATTCTTGCTTCACCTATCCTGAGATATGGCAATGGTGAGAAAAAGCAATGCAATTCAAGCACAAAATGTTGCATGTGAAGAATTCCAACACATGGGAAATTGGGATGCTATCATACATCATACAATAAAATGGCAAGAACTCCAATGACAAAGGCATTGCTAAAAGTAGATGGAACTACCAAACTTTGCTATAAAGTAACCAAAATTTTACTTCACAAAGCCCCACACTGAGGAAAAAGAGTGACACTTTGAACATGCACAATGATAAGCCTCTTAATTAGGCATCACCTTATACAAGAACCAACACATGGTAGTGCTAAAAATCCCAAAAATTGTTACACAACCAGTCACATACACAACATGTCGCAAACTACACTTGAGAACAATGAACAATTGCGCATGACTAAGGATGAAGCATAAAATGCACAAACCCTTCTATATATTGCATCATCCAAGTTTTTCTTCATCACAGATGGCACTGTGCCACAAATTAATGCTTGCAAATTACATGTTGTGATACTTCCATTAATGTGAAAGACAAGTTTTCTAATACGACATCACCTTGTCAATGCACTAATAGTCGATAATGGAAACATCCTAAACAAAGTTGTACTTTATAGGCCCCAATACACATAGGAATTTGATATAATAAGGAGTGCATGTACTTTTTACTACATGTCAAAATAGTGCACCCATTGTTCTGTGACACGTGCAAGTACAACAACATGAGGCTAAGGCTACAACCAAGCTTGCAGAAACTCTATTACATAATGCACCATCCAACTGTCACATTCCTACTAGCCGCATTATGTTGCATACTTCCTTTAGTGGATTATATGTTATGAAAATTCCATCAATGAAGAAGTAAAGTCTCCTAATAAGCCATCACCTTATTAAAGTGTTAGTAGCCTGCAACTATAAAAATTTTAAAAAAAAATCACACTTTGTGAGCCTCATTAGTCATGAACATAGGATGTTGGGCACATATAAATCTCATTTTTCAAGTGATAAAGATCTCTATGTTTTTAGATAAATCTATGTTAAGCAAAAAAAGACAAAGTAATAAAAACATATTCTGTTTAATTTATTCCTCAAAAAGCTAAATTATCGATCACAAATTAGCATAACATATTGTGTGCCAGATTGGGTCACGTTTTTGTGCCAAATCGAACATGTCGGGATAACAACAAATCGGGTGAAACCTAGACCCACTGGGAAATTCTTTAGAAGTTCATCAGTCATCACTGCGAATTGGCTGCAGATGAGCAAGAAATCTCACTACGAATTTTTTCTTCTCTCTTTATTTTATTCAGACGACCGATGGAGAGGATCTACATCAATGTCCATGCATGGCCTCTTTCGCATGAAGAGTCTTAAATGAGCCCTTAGAGGATCTTCGAGAACTCCATCTTTCTTGTTAATCATTCGGCCGTGTTTGAGTTCGGTAAGTCCCCACCACCACCATCACTCCTCCAGATATATTATTGCTCCAAAGATCATCGAGACCTAAACCACCTTATTTAACCTCGGACAGGGTTTGCGGGGAAGACTGCAAGACAGTTGAAATTTTGATGAACAGACGAAAGATATTTTTGCCTCCATTGTTCGTGGACTTAACAGTATGTCAATATTGGTTTTCCTTTTGTTTGATTTCTATATAATTTAATCAGCAATGCTTGAGGAAGTCAGGACATTTATTCCATGGATACCTAAATGCCTGATTGCAACACCCGAGATATTTTTTTAGTATCCTATGAATTTGTTTAAAGTTTAGTATGGGAAATACGGGACCAACACCTACATAAGCATTTCGAAATGCTATATAAATTTTTTGTTGAAAATATAACCACATTTTATGAAATCCTAATCCTTTTTTTCCTTTTTTTTTACAAAGATTCAAATTTTTTACCATAAAAGTAGAACAAGGTAAATGGCGATGAGCTGCAATTCATGGATGTGAAAGGTCAATGTTAGTCTTATTTTTTAATTTTCTAAAAAAACTTTTTTCCTGATTTTTTTTTGTATAATATGAATCAATTTATCACATTTCTAGGGCATGGAAGGCATTCATAGAATTGGTAGAAAAAGGGGAAAAACTAACACCTAAAGCATATTGAGCCCTAGGTGGATGTAAGACTTTATAAGTGAGTGTCATATCCCAGGTTTGGAAGGCACTACATCTTGATAACCTAGGCATAATGAAGGAAGATTTAATCTCAATCGATACGATTTATGTTTAGGATCAATGTTAAATGATTTGATTTTGTATTACAATAAGAATTATTATTTATATAGATAGCATAAGTAGATAAATTGATTATAGAAACTTAATTAATTTCATTTATTCAAAAAGAAAGTGTACATATTGTTAATATAATTTTATTTGAAATAATAATATCTTATTGATTATCTAAATCTAAATGATAGAAAGACAATCAATAAAACTAACTCTTAAGTATTCATCCCAATAGATGGTCTAGTGTTGGAGGCATGTGACGATTGCTATTGACTAGTGAGATAGATTAAAAAGTTAATATATGAAATAACATCTAAGTTTACAAAGCAAACTAATAGGTGAAATCCCTTGATAAAGCTTGAGCAATAAAGATTGGGGTGTAGATATACACAAGGGAATGTCATGGGTTTATGGAATACATAGCAATAATTTCTACATGAATATGGTATCGTAGCTCATAAGAAGTGAAATGAAACATAAAACTATTGTATAAAGTCTATCATGCATGATGTTCATAAATGAAAAAATAAGACATGCATCAATGTTCGAACTTTACTTCCAATTACTTAAATGTTTTAGACATGTCAATTGAACTAATGCTAAAAACGTAAATAACCATAAAACTTATGAATATCAACATTATGAATAACCAAATTTCAACTTAACAAATCACTCGTTTCAATTTCAATTGTACTTGTGATACAAAAAATAAGTTATACATCTTATTCAAATATATCAACACAATACATATACATATATATAAGAAATCATGTACATCACAATTTACTCATCATAACTCTGGTATAATATAATAACTTTGTGGATATATTGTGGTCACCTTAAAATAGGGGGAATGTTATAGCCAACCTAAAACGAAAGTGAGGTTATCACTAACTTGAAATAATAGAATTGTCTCTCTGAGAGCTTGATGACCTAGTTATCCAATCATATAATAAAAATGTTATCATTAATTGTCACATTCAATATTCAATTGTGCTTAGAGGAATATGTATTGCAGGTATCACATGAGCTACCAATGTTTATGAAAAAGTATTATGTTCAATAGTAAATGTGCTCTGTTAGTTTCATATGAATAAAATTAACATATAAATAACTAACTTGTTATAACATGTTACATGTTTTCTTATTGAGCTCATGCACTAATTTCAATAAATGAACTAGCTATATGTACATATAACTTTTATTATTTAATGAAAATAAATTATAAATAAAAATTTATTTAACTTAAACTAAAAAATCAACGTAAGCTCCTCAAATTTAAGGATGCATTCTTCTAATTGTTATGTATCACTTATTGCAAAATATACGTGTTAGGTCCAAACTTCTTTTAGGTGTGCAATGCTACTTCAACAAGTGCTGATTTGTACTATTGAAAAGAGAGGTCTAAACCAAACATATGTTGTACACATTTAAACAATATTAAATTTAATGATTCAATATATTGTTCCAGTTTTTTGTGATTTATTCAATTTATTTTAAACAAAGAAACTTATTCATGATATGCTCCTTCATGCCTCCACAACAATTCATATCAATCCTATATTAGCCATTCCTACAATTTGCTCTACATTAGTCCATTGGGCTATTATTGCATTTTGAATATTTTTTGGCATTACTTGTGTTAATTTTGCATATCTGCTCCCATGTTTTTCTTTATTTGAGAAGAAATAAAAGGCTAAATCATTGTAGTGTCGTTATGTGTCGTATTTTGATAATATGAGAAAAATCCTTGACTTTGATAGTAATTTGGAAATCAAGGCCAAGTAATTTGAATTTGTATTATTAAAATAAAAAAGATATATATCAGAGAAGAATTTGACAATCATAGCAAACAAATCTTATTTAATTAAAAAATATACATATAATTACACTAAATTTGATAATAAGCACTTATAATGTGAGCTATATAATTTTTTTCATAGACCAAATTTTGAGGATGACTAGATAAGTAATGAAGATAATATAATAAAACACCTAAATATACCAATATCAAAAGATAGTTTATTACTAATACTATAATTTACTAATCAAGTAAATGTGGTCTAAAAATATATATAAAGCAATGTTTGAGGTTCTAACCAATTAGTAGATGAAACTTCATGTCACAACATGTATGACAAGGTGTTGGAGAATCAATGCTCTACCATATGCAATTGAACAAGATCAAAAACCAAAAGTATGGAATATTCTATAATGTATGTTATTCATGAACAATGAAAGTAAAGATGTGCATCAACTCTTAGATGCACTAAAAATTATTTATTTTGATTAATCATGTTAATCAACTTAATTTAAAATAGCAAAAATGTTCACAAAATTTATGTACATCAATATTATCCAAGATGTAATTGTCAAACTTGCCAAATAGACAACAATTACCACCATACACATGATATAGTATTTGGCATCATGATCCACTATATTCATGCAAAGAATAAAAAATGTATATTCATATATGGAGTCATAAATCCTGCCATCCAATTGCATTAGCTCATAGGTAATATAATTATCATGTTAGTTTGGGTTAGAAGGATTTCACCACTATCCAAAAATAGAAGAGACATGACATCTTGGGATTTTTGATTGGATTAACAAACCTTTATAAAACATAAGGATACCATTAAACATTATGTCCCACATACAATCACGGCCATATGATCAATGGTGAAGTTATTTTAAATAATGTTCTATTATTATGCATCATGAGCTTCATATAAACCATTAATATTGTAAATAGATAATTATAATGTCAAATGCATTAATATGGATAACAAGTCATATGTGAATAAAGTAAGAACCTAAATAACCAATATGTCACTACATATCATTTGCTATCCTTGGAGATCATACACCATTCACAAGGATACATATCTCATAACAATTTACATTTAAATTTTCTTTATACTTAAGATAAATGATTACAGTAAAACAAGGCCTTGCATGAATTTTAATATTTGTTAGAATGAATTTGTTCAACTTTATTTATCATGTGTCATTGAATTGAGGAGAGTGTGTACAACAAAAGACATAATTTTTCTATAATGGGTAAAACACGCATATTGCGAAATGTGTTATCCTAAACAACATTATAATTTCTAAATCAATTTGTACAAATTTTGATGTGAACTACATATATGTGACATTTAGTTAACGACCTATTTACTTGCATGGATATCACTAACAGTAATATGGTACCAATTGCTAAATTAATTATTGTACCTAAATAAATAAGAAATTTAATAAAAAATCATGAAGATATAATTGTTAATTTGTTTGAGATTTAGAGATAAAAGAAAGAGCAAGCATGTGACCAAGAAGTTTTATGTGCAGGCCTTGGATGTAGGAAAAAATATGGCTATGTCGCAACAAGAGGACAATTTAATATGTAGTTCTTACAAATAAAAGAGGGTGTCCAGCCTTTATAATAAGAGTTAAACATAGGAGAATGGTATTCATTAGGGAGTAGAGAAGATGATCCCTACTATTATTAATGTGAGAGCTAGTCTAGTTAGGGGCTTGCACAACATTTTGTTTGTTCATCTATATAATTTATGCATGTTCAAATTAATTTGATTCTTATAATGTTTTTAACAATGCATGTAATTATATAATAATTGACTAAAATATAAAGATTGGGAAACTGTGGAAATCTAGTTTCATGCATTGTACATGAATTGTTAAGTATAATATTTTGTTGCTTAATGTATGGTACATCATTCCTACACATATGGTGTATAGAGTGTATAAGGGCTAGATTGAGAATCACAAGTAATACGTCAAGGGTATAAAGACAAGACAAAGAATTACGTACAATACATGAATTTTTATGTACGATACATCGAGTTTATAAGGGCCAATTAGGAAATTTCATACAATACGTGAATTATTATGTATGATTAGTTGATTCAACATACAATACAAGAATAATAAAAATTGCACATAGAAGAGAGTAATACCTTATATGGAAATCCCTTTTGTCGAGGTGATGTATAGCGCTTCAACCTAATGTAAGTTTCCTGAAAGAATTAAAAATATTCTATGAAATTTTCGGCTAATTAATTGATTGTGGAGAAACAAAGTTTTAAAAGAATTATTATGAGAAGATATTTATGATTTAATTTTTATATTTATTGGGAAAGTTTTTTGAGAATTAAATACATGATAAATTAAATTCTAAGTTTTCAGATTTATTTTTTTTACTTATGAATTGAAATTTTATTTCATTTATTTTAGAATATGACTAGAAATTTTAGTTAGTGCAACATGGAGTTTTGGAAATCAAAAGATGTGTAAGGAAGAAGAGTACCATTCTAATAACAAGATGGTCATAATAGCTCAAGGGAAAGGAGATTAATTGAAGGGAGAGTATATCAGGGATACTATTTAGGAGGGTCGTTAAGCAAGTTGAAAATGAGAAGAATGTGAGAATGAATCAAGCAAATTGTCTTATGGAGCAATTCTTAAGCTTACGTTCACCACTCCTTGTAAGCACTATAGATCCTTTCCAAGTAGATGGCTACTTAGATAAGATTGAAATGTTGTTTAATTGTATGGCATGTGTGGACCACAAGAGAGTTCTTTTAGTGGTATTAGTATTAAAGAGTGTTGATAGGCATTGGTGATAAGGGAATGTAGAATCTAATTTGGAGGAGCACATTTTAACATATCTCGAAGAGAATTTTATCAAGCATTTTTGGAATTTTAAATCTTAGAGTTGAAAATATGAGAGATGAGATAGATCATGTATGCATTTGAATTGTTGGCTAAAGAAAAAGATATATAAATTATATTGGAAGGGTGACTGAGGGAATTAATTATTTATTTTATTTTTCTTACTTAACTCTTCTATGAATATATTAGGAGTATTTTATGACTTTCTAAGTTGGAGCAGTATTTTTAACATGCTTGGCATGACATATGTCACTAATTTGCAATATGTTAAGAAACAAATAGAAACTGATACTTTATTTAAGTAAATAAGTTATTATTTTTAAGGGTCTCAAAAAGAGATTATAAAAGTTATACAAAGATTTGTCTTAATAAAACCAATGATGTGTTGTATCTCACCCCTGGTTATCATTTATAGATGAAACCAAATTTTAAAAGAATATCTAGCTTTTGTTTTGAGGATTATACTATATCTGTTAATAGAAAGGAAAGGGAAAAGGGTTGAATAAAGGAAAACATCAAATAAAAAGGGGGCTTGCATTCTAATGGAAGTTTAAAATAAGGGTCAAAATAATTACAAAGCAAATTTAAGAGGATTTAATGTAAAGTATGGAAACAATGCAATGATATATTAGTCTCATTTTAGATATCTTACAGTTGATATAATATATTTTGTTATTGGGATCTAACATACGTCTTATGATGCCTTGTATTTTTCTTAGATATTTTTTGTCTATTGTGCTCATGATTTTTGGCTTATTTTATTTTGGCTAAAAAATTTTACAAAACGAAGACATATCTCAGGAAGATTGTTGGCTCATTATTTTTTGCTATGGTAATCATACAACAATTGCAAGTATATTTAAACAACAAGTTGAAGAAAAGAGATTATAATGAAACATTACCTATTGAAGATTTTGAGATATAATAAACATAAATAGCTTTTAAAAATTTATTTAGCATAAATGAATAAACTAATGAGGGTCTTTAATAATGAGAGGTATATATATAACAAGAATATAAGGGAGCAATGAGGGTGATAATAGCTTTATAGTTTCTTTCTTTTACTTATATGGTTGTGTTAGAATTTATTTGATATTTGATGCATGAGATGTTGTAACAATTATATGTATTAATTTGATATTTGATAGATTTATTATTTTTATTTTCGTTGTAAGAAAAATTTTAATTATGTAAATGAGATTTATATTGTTATTTTTTTGAGCAATCATCTTTGTTTAAAAAAAGATAACAAAGGAATTCAAAATAAAAAATGTTTTTTTTAAATAAAGAATTTTTATTTCTCAAAAAATTAGGATTAAAATTTTTGATAGTCATAAAGGCGCACTTAAGTGTGGTACTACTTGTTTGATGCTCAAGATTGTGTGAGTGTGCAAGCAAAGTTTCTATACAAGAACATGCAAAAAAAATTTTTGAATTCATCAACCAATTGGAAATGAGTACCTTTTCATCTTAAAGATAAGAGTAGCTTTCTTAAGTCAAGCAATATTAAGTATCACACCATGTATAGGTTGAGTGGTTAATTTAGCATAAACGATGCACAAAATTAATGCAATATCTTTGCTTATATTCAATAGTTCCATTCTTTCACTAATTGTGACAACCCACTTTTTCTCAAAATGTCATCACAATTAGTACAAATGTTGTCTTTTTTAGTTATGCAACCTCAAAACAACACCTTGAGCACCAAAAATTGGTAAGCACTTAGGCTAAGTTGATTAAGATTATCATACAACATTGTGCTAGCATTTTCAATTCTAATTGGTTTTAGGCAAAACATCTTGTTTAGAAGACCTTATTTGTTGACCCAAAATAGTGTAGCAAGTTTACCCATTGAAAGTGTTAATTCTCCTTGGAGATGAGATATTCATGATCATAAATATTGTCTTTTCATGAGAATTATTTAGCATCAAGGTCGAATCTAATTTAATTGAAAGGTTTGTGACTGAAATTGCATCCCCAACTTTATTTGCTACAACTTTTATCAGAGCTAAGATCTTTTATTCAACTAATCTATTTACTTTAACTTGTTTAAGTTGTGAGATTGTGAGAAAATGTTGTTGTGAAAGTACCTTAATAAGTATAGGTGCCATAAGCTTCTCGTAAAAGGCTGAAAAAAGGCCAAGTTTGAGGGAGTTCATATTGCAAAGGTTTGTATAAATGCAAACTATTTAGTTTTTAAGGGTGACACCCTTATGTTCATTTGTTTTGACATCAAGTGTAATAAAGTTGATCATTTATATGAATAAGATGTTGAAATGCTATCTTAATAGCTAGTATTTTGATATTTTATAATGCAAAAGTTTACAACTATCAAGAAGTGAGTTGTGCATTCGGTACATAAAATACTTCAAGGGGATCATTTTATTTGAATCAAATTATCATTTGTTCGTAATTGGAACATCTTCATCTTTTCTTGTCTCAAAGGAATGATATAAATGCTTTATTTCCATGGGCATATTTGTGTTGGGTGATGAGTTAGTCTTAAACTTGGTAACAATGAGGGATGTTGTGGTATCAGAAGTTTGACTTGAAAGTCCATTGAGTTTTTGTAGTTGTACTATACAATGCAACTTATATACAATCAACCAAGGTGTTGCTATATGTGATACAGTACTATTATGCATCTTTGGCTTTAAATAATAAAAGGCACAATTAGGTAAATCTAATTGTCCTAGAACACACATATTTGATTTCAACACCCAATGATTTGCAAAGTTACTCGAGCCAAGTTTGACCTCAGCTACTTAAGTACAACATTCATGTTAATAACATATTCAAATTACATTAATAACAGCATTAGTTGATTTTTTCACCAAATATAGAATTAATTATAAGGCCTAAATAATTATTTAACAAATTTTTTTAAATTTTTGTTCTCGTAAATATGGAACTTGGAAAATAATACCATAGATTTCTTTTGTTTCCTCACTAAAAGTTTAGCTTTAGTTACTCAATTAACTTAAAAAAGGAAAATTTGAAACCATAAGATAATATATGAGATGATTCATAAGATGAGGCGAAAAGAAAAAGAAGAATGGCAAGGTGAGGGATAATAAGGAAGTGAACTCATAGTAGTCGACTATGTTGGAATCGATGGCAATGAGGAAATATTGTGACCACTTATGGTAATGGCTAATGGAGCTCCTTTGATGCAAGGAGGAGGCTTCGATTTTAAGAAATGATGAAGCAAACAAAGAAAGTGGAAAGATTTGTAGATGAAGGCAAATATGATATGTAAAAGAGTGGGTATTTGGATGGAAGGCAAATTAGTGGAGATTTATTCACCAAATTTCTTCTTGATTTAGAAGGCAATCTTAGTAAGGTAGAGGCACATTGTAGAGTTTAGTCTTATTGGTTTAGATTGATTTCAATTTTTTTTGTATTATAATAAAGCCATACTTGATATCTCAAGTGCCAAACAAGCATGCCTTTGATGTATATGATATAATTGATATCGTTGAAATTGTATATAGCGTTAGCATGATAGGATTTTGTTGAAGCCATTTAAATATTTTATAATTATGAATGCATCTTACAAAATTAGCCAAAGTGTGAAGAAAATGCATGATGACTTCTCTCAAGGTAGAGCTTGCTTCAAGACATAGTTGAACTTAATTGATGAAGGTTATTTATGACCTTGAGGTCTTTCTCAGCTTGTCAATTAGTTATTGAGGAGTGTTAGACTCCATTGATACTTTAGTTGGAGGTGTCTATTTTTAATACTAAGCAATAGTGGGAAGTTGTTGATACTCGTGCTATAGAGATAAGCTATCAAGGGATGTCCTTGAGGATTAACTTGTGGTTATCAAGATAGGAAGCAGGTATATAGCTCAACTTATTTTAAGTTGAGGTCTAGGTGCACAATACTTCCCTTGATCAATTTTATTGTCATAATTTTTGTTGAAAAGCTAATGAAGGTAGCTTGTTCATGTCGATTTTAATATCATCATCATCTATTAGTACTTTTTGATAGACAATCCTGATCCATTTTAGTTGACATAGATATTTCATTTTCCATTTTTTGCTTTGTTAGGTCGATATATGTACCTTTCTCTTTTTTTAATTTTCAAATTCTTATCCCAATTTTTAAAGTTGGTTTCTTTGTATCATTGCTTGGTGGCTTTTTGTCTTGCTAGTACATGTCTCTTTGAATTCTCCATACTTATACACTTGAGTCCTGTTTTATAAGAAAATTTGTTTTTAACCTCAATTTCTACTTCTTGTTTCTACTTAACAAGATGATTTGTAATTTTGGGCACACTTTTTACATCTTATATGCTCTAACTCAGTTGTATTACCAATATAATTGACAATGTTATCTTGCATGTGATTTGTGTTTTGCTTTATCTTCTAGAATACAAATCTAAGACTTTTATTCTTGAACAAATTTCTTTTTTTATCTTTAATTAATGCAATTTTGCTTTGGCTTCATGTAATTTTTTGGTTAGTTTTACACTGGTTCTGAATTACATAACACAATCCTTCACTTCATTTAAATAGAATCTAGACATGGGAGAACCCGTTGAACTAGTAGATAGTTTTAGAAGTTTCAATTATATGGTTTGATTGCCAGATTTATTGAACTGACAGGTTGAAAAGTGTGGTAGAGTAGTTCTTAGGCTGGCGTGTATTTTATTATTTTTTATAATTTTTTTTGTTTGTTCCTTTTAGAGGATTATTTTTTATTATTATTTTGACATTTATTACACTTTCCTTTATGAACTAATAAGATTATTTAACATCCATATCCTCATTTACTATATTGAAGTACCTGACTATTAAAATTTTTTCATCTACCAAACATAGATCTGCTTCTAATTATTAGCTTAATGTTTCATCTCTAAAAGGAATCAAAGTTTAAGTAAAAATTAGTTTAATCTTGTATTTTTTGCATAGCTATTTAGCTTTATTTTTTCAATTAGAAAGTGGTTAGAGAGTTCCTTGTGCGAGTGTCATAGATGGAGATATACAACGAGGACATCAATGACTTATTGGCTCCTGGGCATCAAAAGTTACAAATTCACTAATCACTTGAGGTATATTTCTAGTTTGTTCAATATTGTTCTATGTTACATCACAATGAACTTTATTTATTTCTATTTCAGTTATAAGTTCAACCTTATTTATGAAGAGAGGCATATATGTTGCTGGTTTGAAAGAGGAGATTGCTACCTCCCCTGGAAAAGTTCTTCTTCTCATGGAATTTGGTGAATGTAAGGCCAAAACATCATTTCCTCTTTTCAGTTATATCGTAGTAGAATTGCAACTTAAGGGCACAATTTATTTTGTTTTACAGTTCATTGGCACATTAGGGAGACAAACATGAATCTTTATAGTTGCCGCTCCCAAAAAATTTTTGCCATGGCATGTATATTTGTTTGTTATCGTGCTTTTTGGAAAACTTTTTTCAAGTATCTCAGCTAATTAAATTTAATTCCATATTATCGAAAGTAGGGAGAGAAATGAGAAGGTGATTCAATTAGCTGTTTTGATGTTGTTCGTGTATCTGTTCTGGTATGTTGTTTTTGCGACAAAATAATCGTGCTTTTATTTTGTTTATTTGTCATCTCTTATTCTTCCTTTTGGAATAATTCTTGATGGTCTATGTAATGTTTTCTTTTTCTTTTTTACTGAATTTGTGGATCTTGCTGGATCAGATTGTGCTGTTAAAACTGGTGCAAAAGTTGTACGCTTGAGGCTCATATATAAACAAGCTAAGGGTATGTTGCATCATTATATTTTTACTTGTCAATTATATGGCTCGTGTGTTGTTTCTCATGGTAGATTTTGATCTAATGGTCATGTATCATTTCGAGACAGCAAGTTAACTCACATTTTGTAGCCTTCTCTAGGTGGAAATGCAAATACTACTATGATTTGTAACATCACCCTCTCATAGGTTTCGGATTCAATTTATTAGACTTAAATTTACTAAGGAATTTACTACATGAATTCCTATACAACCCGTGCAATTGACCTGACAATAGCTAAAATATAAGGCTGTGGGCTTTTAAGGTCATCAAAGAAGCCTAACATACTAGATGCAAATTAAAATTAATTAGGACCTTATATGCTTTGGCTAAAAGTATTGTCATGGTTAAGGCACTAACTTGTGTAGCCTTAAATCATTTTATGCTATCCATGTCTAGTTCTCTGTGTTCAAAGGACAAAAACTAGTTGCACATACACAGTGAACTCTTACTGAATTTTATGAAGTACTTGATTTGTCTACGAGGTATTTCATCCCGAGCCTTCATTAGCAGACATTTTTTTAGAATAGCAACAGTGGAAATGAAAGTGTGAAAATGGCAAGAAGCAAAGGAACAAGGTAAGGGAGAGGAAGATTTTTTTCATAAAAAGATTGGATTCTTTAAGAATCAATTCAAATGGTTTTGAATTGATGAAATTGTGATTCTTAGAATTCCTTAAATTTTTAAAGTTTTTACTTTTTAAAAGTTCTAATATTTTTCATACATTCTCATTATCCCTTTTTATAGAGGTTTGGGTATAATATTTAATTATAAAACCAAAAAGATGTGATTTTGATAAAAAATTTAAAATTCTGCACCTATTCTAATCTATCTACTTGCGTGCACCCCACATATTTGTACACCTGTCTCAGTGGGTTGTCTAGCAGAGTGGTTACTATTCTTGCATGCAAAACATGTATGTAGGTTGTCATTACACGTGTGCCTGCCCCATGCAAACACACTTGTCTAGTGCGTCGTGCCCTTTTGCGTGTGTTCATGCATCTTCACATGCAGCACTTGGCCAGTGCACTGCAATGTGTGCTTCGACAAGCTTATATCTTTTCTTTAGGTACCGCCAAAAAATTGGTCTTCTTGCTTCGTGTTGTTTCTTTAATTTTCATCGTTTTATCTCTCCCTTGATTTTTTTCATCAATTTTGGATTCAATGAGTTTGAAACTGATCCCCAAATTAGTACCTTAAATATTTGGAAATTAGTCGGAGCTTCTAAATCCTTTTGATTGTCTACTTTAGAATTTTGTTCATGCTTCATAGTTGTTGAAAATTGATAGCAAATTACTCTGAAGCTATAACTTTATTTGTTCAATGATAAGCACTTTATGAAGTGCCTTTTCTTTAGTTGCATATTTCCTACATTTTTTATAAATAATTTATACTACTTTTCATAACAATAAAAAAATCATGGATGTACTAGTTATGAACATCGTAATGATCTTTCTTCATTTTAAAAATTATTTTTTAGATAATTGTTGTCTCCCAAATATCGATACAACTAAAAATGATTTTTCTCTGATGTAGTGGCTTGGCGTACATACCTCCTCCTTGCTTAAGATTGTTAGTACTCGCACCTCATCTTGCTTAAATCATTGTTATTCTTATATTCTCCTGCTTTGCAATCTATGTCCATTTGTTGACATTATACTTGCACACCATTCCATCCTTTAGGGTTGCACCAAGTTTTCATGCCTTTTTATTGTTTCACTTTTTGCTTCCTTTCTTTCTTCTGATCATCTTTATCTTTTGATGTCTCTATCATCTTCACAATGCCTGCTTGGTGGGCAAGCTCCCTTTTTTATTCATCACAAGCTATCATTGTTCGATCTAGTTGATCCTTGCCCTCCTCAACCATCCTTTGATTTGTTAGGTGTTGTACCATGCACCATTTCTTTGCCTCTCAAAACCTTCTCTCATTGTCATGGGGAGGCTAAAAAACACCTTTCTAAATCAAAGAATTAGGCACAAGTTGTGCCCACTCTCTCCTTCCACAAGCATGGCACAAGCATCCACTTTTGTTGCCCTTCATGTTGCAATAACTTCAACTACCTACCATCTTATACATACAACACTCTTTTTTTCCCTACCCCTCCTAAACCTTGTATAGCACCTTAACTTTAACTTTGTTAAAATGGTGGTGCTGACATCTTCTTAAAATTGGCATTGGAATATGAGGCGAATGGTTTATTTCCCTTGTTAGGCATCGTATTAAAATACTAGTTATTGGCATACATACATCATGATGAGGCCATGGCATGGAAAGCTAGAGTAAGACACCAAGCCATTGGCCACCGTCCAACATCTTGTTGTAGATACTGCTGATTATGCTGAGGGATCATCTAACCTTGAGTTTGTCATATGGTGATAGCCATTAGTTATCATATTTGTCCTATGAAGTTGATTGTGACTCAATCTAACACAGTTATTCCCATCGTCCTCTAAAAAGAGGTGGTTCCTCTTCCCTTCGTTTGCTCAAGTGCTATTGATTCTCCTCTCTAGCCCAATGAATAAACCCTCTAATGTTCATTGATTGAATTTTAGATGTTGGAATGATAGCTCATAGATCAATGAATATAGAGATAAACCTAAGTGCTTTAAGTATATGATTATGGCTTTACTTGGGATCAAACTTGATGATGTTGAATTCTACTATATTTTTCATAATTTAAAGTTATTTCATAATAAAGGTTATTATCATAATTGTCATTATTACCTAGGTGGTTGGATCTTGGGCCCTTGCTCGAGGGTTTTTTTATTATTGATGCTTACAATGACCTAGACTCTAAGATAGCCACTTTGTATGAACTTAAAGGCTTTACCTCCTTTAATTGGAGCTAATGGGAAAGAAGCAAATGAGAAATATAGCAATTCTTCTTATAAATATTATGGTGGATGATGTTCCTTACCTAGGCCACACCTTTATTTTGTTCAAAAATTGTTTAAGGAATCCAATCCATTCGAAGCTTTCTTGGGCCCTATCCAATGAGGATAGATGACGGTCTTCCAAAATTCCTTTGTGCGGTTCTCCTTAAACCCTTTCTTTGATTACTTAACTTGCATCATTTCTTATGTCTAAATTCAAGGGGAATCTTCTTAAAGTTCAAGAATTTTTTTAACTAACTATTTGAATTAAACTTATTATTGAGTACCAAGGGATTTTACCTTGTGAGATGGCCCTCAACATTACTTATCCAAGCTCAAGTGGATCAAATTTTTTTGCAAGTTCTAAAAGGGGTCTAGATCCCTTGAAGCAAATATTGCTTTTTTCTTTTCCACAAGAGCATCTTCTCCTTGCATGATTGGTTGCTTTATAAGGAAAGACAATGTAACTTGATATCCATAGCTTTACGCAGTTTATCTCTCGTGGATTGCTCAACAAGCAAAGTTTTGTTGGTTACATGTTGAAGAAATCAACTCGAACTTATTTTACAGTGATTAACATGTACGAAGGAATCTAATTCTCTTGGAAGGACTATTTTTTATTGGTGTCTTGATGATTGAGTACAACCCTTCGTTGTTGACATAGACTACTTTGGGCTCTAATTTACCCTTCGTGCTTAATTAGGTTGATGATCTCTGATCAATAGGCTTTTCAAACATTGAGCTTTGTGGGATTATTGAAACTATCAATCCTTTTTGAATTTGAAGCAATCTAATTAGTTGGGTTTGTTGTTGAGTTCTTCTTCGATTGTTTGGTTATTATTTTGAGGAAATTTAATATGGTTGTCACTTAGGCCTTTTGTCACACCAAGGTTTGCACCAACATTTGTCCTATAGATATCATGCTTATTGCAAAGGCAATTGTTGCCCAATCAAACTTAGAGGATAGAACAATCTTTATTTAGTATTTTGTCTATATGATCATTACCAAAATTTTGGCTAATAGATTCCTCCCCATCATTCCCAACATTATCCAATAAGTGTAACTAACTTTTTATTAAAGGTAGTACCTTCATGATAACATGAAACTGGCTATAAAACTTGCTTTGAAAGTTAGTGCCAAATATCCTAAAATGAACATTTTATAAATATTGATATATACAAGGCTTTTGGCTCAATTAACTAGAACAATTTTTTTTCTAAAGACTAGAAATTATAAGTTTCTCTCCAAGCTTCTTGCTTAGATGAAGATGTGCATCTCTAATATATGTTTATTTTTTAGGTTATTTAGTAAGTCTAGATGGCTTTGTCATTGTTGTCTTATTTCTCTATTGTCTTTAGTATCATTTTGTATGACTTCTCATGTGCTATTGATGTACTCATGATGACACATTTATGGAGAATAGATTTAGACGACTTAGAAGTATAAACACTTACATCACTTGTCTTGTCTTTATGTCTTTATTGATGAACACATTTTCATTGGGGAAAAGGATTTGTGAATGCTATTGTAAGGTACAATATCTCATATCGTACTACACAACCCATGCCTAACATATTGGTCGGACAGTGTATCATACAATCTATTTCTATTAAGTAATCAAGGAATGGATAATATAGGTCTGGTTCAATCCTCGTATTTACATTATGAAAAGAAATCTCTGACAACAAATTATATTGGTCCAATTCACCTTTCGCAATTTTACTATCTATAACATATATGCACAACACCATAATGTTAATTGTAATAGGCCATTGATAGCATCATACAAGAATAAAGCATGATAAACATAGTAATGCATTTGTGTATCAGTTCTACATATAAATTGTTCTAACACAATCCATACACATATATGTAAAGATGGTTGGATGAGCAATTTGACAAGATGATCTCTTTATTAAGTGGTATAAAGCTTATTGTATTCCTTTTCTTTCATTATGCATTAGTATGATCGCTAATCTGCTCATGTGTCATATTGTTATGATCATCTTGTTTTACTAATGTGATAATCTTAAATAATCGAATGGACTTGAGCTCTCAAAATTTTCAAATGCAATGGATTTTTTAGTAAACCATTGTACTATATGCTCATTTGGTCTGTCCAATACAATTTTTTTTATTTTCCCTTTTCACACTTTGGCCAAAAAGCTTCCCAACTGCAGCTGCTAGGGTCGTACTAGTACGATCTAAATTATTGTCACATATGATCATTACATAGAAATTTTATTGATCTCTAGCAATTTCAACTTCTCAGGGAACTCATATGTATCCCTTTCTTGACATTCAAATTAATTAGTACATGTTTTAAGTAAATGTGCGGCCGAGATCTTTATCTATCTATGTTATATCTATTAAAAAAATTGAAAATCCCATTCTTTCGAGTACTATTCCTTTTTCTTTTTTCAAACATTTTTTTTAAAATGACTATATTGTTTTTTTCCTTCTTCCTCCTCAACTCTTCACTTTCTCTCTTTATGCATTCACTCTCTTTCTTCTGTCCCAAAGTCTTCCAAACATATGCACTAAGTCTTTATCCTGGGAGAAGTTAAGAGGTCTAAAATGATAATTTTTTATTAATATATTCTTTATAAATTCAAAAAAAAAATTCAATTCACATCTTAAAACTACAAACCACATATCGGTAGATTCCTCATCATGTTACCTTCGCAACTATTATCTCAAATATAAATTAGGACATAGGTTTTTTGGCACTTTTTTGAGATGCTCAAAATTAAATATATGTTTAAATTCTCGATTTGCATTGCTTACATTTGATATATTTTTTAGAGGAAATAGGAGTTTAATTAGATAAGCAGTCAAAAGGAAAATTCGTGAAAGAGATCCAAACCAGAGCTCACAAGTGTTTGGAATTAAGTTGAAAATCTCAATGCCATTTAAAGACTCATATTTGGAGCTCCAAAATAGTTTGCATTCTATGTAGTTAGTAGTGAAACTAATTATCTTCCAACGAGAATTGAATAAGAATGTGTTGGTGATCTGAAAACCTCATAGAGAATAATGCATGAAACTTAATTTTCCTAGATTCCAATCATACTATTTATTTGCTTGGGCAATAATGGGAGAATGTCCCAATTAATGTGAATTTGAAAGGAGCAACTTTCTTCTTTATCTCACCCCATTCAAACACCACTTATGGTTCCTCTTTATACGAAGATGCTGATCTGATTTTTATCAAAGAAGTGGTCTCTGCCTCCTCTAGCACCTCGGTTAAAGAGCAATTTGGAGAAGGCAGCCCTCCTTGACTCATCATGGGAGCTCCTTCTCAAGGCCAAGCAGCATAAAAGCATATTATTGAAAAACCAATGCAAAAAGAAGGGGAAATACTTGTCATAATACAAGCTTTTTCAACTCTAAACACTACTCAATGTTCTGATGTCATCGAAGTTGCATGATCAAAGTCACAATGTTGTTCTTTCAATGTTGCCAAGGGATTCATTTAATTTAGTCTTATTTGTGAACAAATTTTTGTTTTCAAAATAGTCAAAAAGCATATCATCAATATACAAAGTAGTTTCAAATTCTTTTTTGTTGTTAAATTATCTTTTGCTTTATCAAAATACTTGCACAATTTTATAGAGAATAGAGGTTTTTATGACTATTTGTAAAGGTTAGTTTAAGAATAGAAAAGTGTTTAAGAAAACTAAGTAGGGGGACATAGCTGCTGTTTTTGTTTAAACTAGTTGATAAAACAACAACAAACTTTGCTATGATGGATTTTGTAGGTTGTATAGAACTTCTAAATATCATATTACTTCAATTTCTTAAGAGTAATGTTAACTGAACCCTTTTCTTTTAGGTTTTAGATGAAGACAGCAATTCTTCCTTCTATTAACAAACAAATAACTTAAGAACCTATATAGTTTGACGTATATCACTCTGAGGTTTTCCATATTTTATCTTGCATTCTTAATCCATTGAAGTGTTAGTGTGGTATACTTTACAATGACTTGTTGCAACCAAGCTAGTCTTTCAAACTTGACCATTTACATAGGGACTTGTAGTGTAGTAGTGGGGCTTGAATTTAGTGAAAAGAACTTCATAAATAATTTTGTAGTGATGACATATCATTTTTCTATTGGCTTGTGCTCATGTTAATGTTATGCTATTTCCAAGAGATCTTTTAGTTCTTTAGATAAAATATTTGTAAAAATATTAACTGATTAATGTTGGTTATTTATCATATTTTTGTTTGTGCCAGATCCATCCAGATGAGACAAAAAGCAGTCTGTTGTTTGCAGCAAAGCTCAAGTAAAAAATTATGCCTGTGTGAATGAGGTGTACTCCATCAACAAGTTATTCATCCTATAAAAAAATTTCAATTAAGCAGACTATAATTGTTTTGTTTATTTCTTTTTATTTTCTTTAATTGACTACTTTTAGATATTTGCATATCATTTTAACTTTTGAAACTATTGTTTCTTTGAACAAAAAGATTGTGACTGATGCTGCATATCATTTTAACTTTTGAAACTATTGTTTCTTTGAACAAAAAGATTGTGACTGATGCTGCACTCTTGAAGAGGATAAAAAGGGATATACAACAGCATTAGGCAAAAGTTCTGGTGTCTTTTTTACTCTAAAGACTTCTATCCTCTTTTATTACCCAGCCACCAAATGAGTAATCTTTTTATGCATATATGTTGTAGAGCTCTCACTCTGAACATCTTGAAGAAAAAATTCTTAATCTGTGTAATAATTTATTACAGGTCTGGTGTATGGATCTATAGTTAGTTTTTCAATTAACATTTAATTTGCTGAGACACTATTCTTTATGATTGCACTCAATTTTTGTGTTACAAAGTGAGCTTGAGAAGGAGCGAATTGCTTTGGAGTTGGATGAGGAAAAGAAAGCAAAAGTTTGTCGAGGAATAAAGTTATTGGAACAAGAAAGGAAGATTGAGAATCTCAGCTCACTTATATTATGTTCTAAAAGGGATGAAAATAGTTATTCATTTAAGATTTGTGCTTTTTTCCTTTTGTGATTGGCAATCTAATTCTATTTTTTTCATTATTTATGTGATGGTTAGACTTATGGTTAGCCTACAAAAACTTTTTTGGCTAAAGCATCTAATTTTCCCTAAATGTTAATTTGCCATCCGGTATCCTATCATGGCTAAATGAAGTCATAATATAATATATGTGAAGAGAGATAATTGTTTTTATTAAGCTATAACCTTACAAATACTTGTACTTTTTTCTTTATGGTATATGGAACATCCCATGATTAAATTATGGTCATCAACATCTTCAAGACAAAATGGGCTTAGATTTGTTGTAATCTACTAGATTAGGAGTTGTGTTGGAAATATCTGGTAGTTGACTTGTCACATGTGCAACATGAAATATTTTGTAGTTCTTCGTGGTGATGGTCATCACAAGATTGGCCTTTTAGGTACGAGACTATCTTTATTATGGATTCCTGACATGGCTTGCAAAGAAGAATTTTATGAAGTCAGGCAAAGAAGTGGCATGTACTTCATTTGCTAGGACTATGTTGTGTTTAATGTCTTTGTCCAAAATATTTGATGTTATTGCCTCTTAAAAAGGTTGGCAAATTTTCAATGAGCTGTAGTTCATTTGGAATTGACCCTATTTTACTAATAGGAGGTCTAAGATTCAATGTGAGCGTAGCCTTTATTTTTCTTCAAATCAAATTACTTCAAAATTTTTTATGATTATAAAACCATTGTTTATCATGTATTTGTAGCATATTTGTTTGTACAGAGTTTCAAAAAGTAAAGCAGAATGAAAGTTTTCTAAAATGAACCTTAATCATTTTGTTGTTGGCTTTGTTCAACCAATACCTTAGGATTGCTTAAGTCCATCTTTAAAAGTTTTGAAACTATTTATGGCCCTCATTAGCTTTGTTTGGCTTGTAATCCTCCTCATAATCCCATTCTTTATTTATGAGAATATTACATAGTTAACATTTTTTATCTCTAACAATTATGAAGGGTACCCTTTTTTCCTTACAATTGTTTGAGTTATTTGCATTGTTAATGATTGTTGTATTATTGGTTATGTATACACATTTGAATTTTAATTTATTTATTTATCTTTTCGTTTAATCCTTTGATTATGTAATATATTTTTTAGTTGCTTACAATTTCTAAGCTTATCATGCACCTATAAGAACACGGCTTCATATTTTGACATTTTTTATTTCCTCTTATTTATTTTGCATTGTTACATTTTACCTTTAAAGATATATTATTATTATTATTAGTATTATTATTATTATTATTATTATTAATTACTGCTTTTTTTGTTACAGGCAAAGAGGTTAGTGACCTGGTGTCTTGGGCCATTTCAAAAGAAAATGATTGATGAAGTAATGCTTGTTGATGCATCCATTACAATTATTTTAGCCTTCATCTATGTTGTCTTCTTTATGATTTATTTATTCTATATTGTAATATTTCTAATATTATGTAATAAATTCTATTACTTCTGACATCCTTTCATTTCCCCTCCTTTGTAAGAAAAAGATATGCCTTGCATTTGCCATATAAGAACACGAGAATATAAGAGGGATTTCTTTGGATATTAATTTTTGCTTCCATGCAAAGTATGATATGTTTATTGAAAAAAACTAATCCATTGCATCTAATTGGTTTCGTTATTGTCATGTACATGATAAGAAAAGTGTGTGTTGAGTTTGTTTAGGTCGCTTTTTATTTGGCATGAGGTGCCATATCCTGAAATAGTATGACTGAAAAACGCACATAATTTTAGGAGACATTTGGTTAAGTATTATTTAGATAGTATTGACAATTAAATAATACTATTGTATAGATGTAATATAGTAAACATATGAGATGCAGCTAGAAGGACAAAGGTTTGTTTCTTAACGCTTTAGTATGCTTCACTAAATCATGAACTTTATTGAGCTTGGGTTGAGTGTATGGAGAAGGTTTTTGAACTCCAAAGCTTATTTTCTCTATGATATTTGTTTGCTTAATTTATACTTGTGATTAATATTCAATTCCTTATATTAAGTGAATAGATTATATTTGGTTTGTACATTATGTTTGTTGCATGTATTATTTTAGGATGAGTATCAAAAGCTTGTATTCGGTGCATTTGAGATGGAGGCCGATATTGCTTCGATGAAAGAGGCTTTGGAAATTACAATTGGTGTAAAGGAAGAAGCAATTTTTAAACATGAAATTCTAGAAACTAAATTGGATGTTATATCCAACAAATTGAATACTGCATTAGTTGATGCAAGACTGCTGAAGGAGGAGCTTGTTAGAATGCTATAAATCCCTGTAATTGCATAACAATTAATTTTTGAGCTAGTGTTAATCTCTAATCAATGTTTCTAAGCTTCTCTGCCATTGTACATCAACCATCTAGTGGTTTTGATTTCCTATTTTAGAACTTGAAGCTATTTTATCTAGCAGAAACAAAGTTTATCCAATTCGAAAGCTACTTCTAGAAGTTTAGAAGATTCCCTCAGTTATTTATCAACACAAAAGGAAGACATTGTCTCTATACTATAATTATTCAAATAATGCATATGGCATTGAAACTATTCTTTCTTTCACTACATTTTTTAATTCATATGCTTATTCATTGATTGGATCAGCAACTTAAAGAATCACTTTTAGAACTTGAGGTTGTAAAATTTTCCACAGACTCTAAAGAGAAAACTCTCAATAAGAAACTCAAGATATAAAATGATGAAAATGTTCGTCATACAAAGAATTTGTCCAAGGTATTTGTGAATCAATGTGCAACTGTGGTTTATACTTTCGCAATGTGAATATAACATGAAAAATCTATGAAAGTGAACCTGTGATATGCAGCCTAGAAATTTGGCATGAAATTTTGTAGGATTTTCAACAGGCTTAAAGGAAATGCAGTACACTAATTTTAGTAAATGTATGTCCACTATATTAACTGCAGTGAAAGCATATTGTTTTTGCAAATGATTATTTTTTTTAACATTATCTATTATTTTTTTAATTTTTTCAGCAAACTGGTTAGGATCGATGTTAATCACTACCTTGATTTTTACTATCATAACTTTGTATTAGGATATTAATGATCCCCTCAAAAGTATATAATTCTTTAAGGTTAATTTTTGGCATTATTCCTACACAATCTGAGTATGCTATAAGTTGAATATGTGTATTATTAATACTTGAATGTGGTTAAAAGCACGTGCATGAGCAAGTCTAGTGGAAGCACATGTAGGATGTTTCTGGTTTTTTGGAGGAGAACAGAGAGATAGAAAACAAAGGAGGAAGAAAGAATGAAATTGATCAGAGTGAGACCAAAACTTGCCCATTCAAAAAGCCTGTGAATGAAGAAAAACTAGTTTCTCTGACAAGTCATTCCAAAGGTGGAAACTCAACCTAACGTAGTACAAATTCAAACATATGATCTTGATTTATCTAGTGCATAAGGCCAAAAACAGATAATAGAGAATTGATGCAATTTTGGTGCAAGTGATATGAGAACGTTCAAAATCATGTAATGTAATAGAGGTAAAGATCTTCATGGAGGCATGCTGCTTGCTTCTTAATTCATTAAAAACTTCATTGAGATTGGCATACTATTGCATGTACTAACAAAAGTGAAATTGAAGTTTAAGAGAAAAATCATACACTTCCCCTATTAAAGAATAAACTATTGGGCACACATTTGATTTTTCCTAGTTTATGACTTTATTTAAGATTGCATTTGATGTGTCAAGCCTTGCAATTAGCATCGTGTTGATGGTTTGAGGACATCTTCAAGCATATTATTTCATGCTACTACAAGAAGCTCAAGGAAACTCATGGTCATACAACAGGGAGATTGTAGCATTACATCAAGCCATGAAATATTTGTTGCCCTCTTTGATGGGAATGAAACATCACACACTTTGATAGACAACCACTCCAATTCTTGTAGAACCTAGCAAGTTTCAAAAGGCATGACACATTAAGCACATGACCTATTCGTAAAAATTCAATTGTCATCACATATAGGAAAGGAGCTCAAAATTAGTTGGTTGGCATTCTTTCGAAAAATAAAGTAAGCAACTGTTGTTTAAGCTTTGTGAAGTGGGTCTAACTAAAGATGCACAAGGAGTATGTGTTGAGAGATAATGAGGATATTGACTTAGAAGGGGATTGATCAAATGTGAAAACAATGAAAGCTATCTAATTTTCACTTAGGTGAAGGCCTTCTCTATTAAGGGATACAACTTTGCATGCCTTGTAATGGTGATTAGTTTAGATTGTGTCAAGAGACTTATACTTCAATGGTGGTTGGTTTCTTTTGAATGAAAAAAAAAATACTATCCAGATTTGACAAATTAACTTGTACTGTCCTTATAAAAAATCAAAATTTGAGAAATTTGTGCAATGGTATGTTGTTTATAATATCATAAATAGGACCATCTAAGAACGGTTCAATTTACCATATTTTAGCGTATAGGATGAAAGTCTCCTCTATGTCTCATTTTCTTTCAACATGTTAGGCCATATTTCTACTGGTCGAAGACTATTCAATATATAATTTAGGATTTAGTCCTTAAAGCCCATTCAATTTAGAGTTCCAAATTGACACAATTAAAAGTATCGAGGGATTAGTGCAACTTAGTGCACAATTGTTTCAATAAGATTTGAAGGATACACTTAAAAGTTGATAGAAAAGCCACAAAACTATAATAGGGAAATGTTTAATAAGCACTAAGTGGAATATGGTTTCAAGGTTAGGGACATTGTATGGCACTATATCTATTAGAGCATTTAAAGGTTGTGGTAAGGCACCTAAAAGTCAATGTGGAGCAATCTATTTTATCTTTAAGAATGTTAAAGACAATGTTTTCTTGTGTATTCTTTCTCCATATATGGAGATAGATTTAGAAGTTTGTTTTGGGAGATCAAATAGTTGTGGTCAAACCTTCAAAAATTGCATTTTAATGCAATCTAGTGGTGCAACCTCTTAACATTGTGTTGTAGTGTAGTGCAATCCCATTTTAGAAATTTCATTTCATGACCAAAACTAGTTGCCGAGACTAACGAACTTTGAAAGGATATGACTAGTTGATGAGCTCAAAGGATGTCATAGATGTGGCCTAAGAAGATGTTCTGGTGTTGGGTGAAGGAGCTAAAAGAAGCAATTGTGATGATAGTATATGGAGTGAAGGATCATATTTTTCTCATTTATTAATTATTGGGAATGCAAAAAAATTTATTGTGGGTTATTCTTTCTAGTCCTAATTTTAAAAAAAACCTTTCTAAATAATAATATCAAAAAATAAAATTTTGTAGTATCTTATCTAAATTTTTCTCTACAGTCATAAATTTTAGTGTCAAATTTAATAAAGAATTATAGCTTTTTTTGTAACTAAAAATACTAATTAATTTTAGAATAATGTAGATGTATATGCACATTATGGGATAAAACTAGTTTTGTTTAGTATGGAATAAGCCAAAGAATAATAATATCTCAACATGATATGTTATGCTGTAATGTTATGGTATCAAATTGATACCTCCTATAACACTATGTAGTTGAAGGAAAAACCAAGCTAAAGCTAAGGAGCCTATAGCAACCTTGATAGAAAAATGTGAGTGATCATTAGTTGATATTTTAGATATTGAATTATTAGATAAGGAGTTACTCCGAGTATATTTCTAGATAGATAAGTGTATGAATATTCTTACATTTGGAAGATAAAAATATATCAAAGCTATATATATGGAAAGATATTTTTATAATGTAAATATGTCTTTTAAGGACAATTTTTTTTTACTAATATAAGAGAACCAAAAAAGGACACTTCGTTTATAAAATATGATTGTCTCCTAATATTGTGGTGCTCAAATGATACTTTTTATAATACAATGTGGTATGAGTTTAATCAAGGAAAACATAGTGGGCCCTGTGAAACCAAGGGTTAAAATAATAATGAATTATTATTGAGTGATGTCTAAAATGTGGAATCTCTAAGGTAAACATGATTCATAGCTTCTTTTTGGTGTAAGGAGGAAACAGTTTTTATTCTCACATAAAAATGAAGATACAAATTCTAAATTACATATATAATACAAAAGTTTTAAGATATCAAGATAATTTTCAAGATAAAATATTTTTGTATTGATATGAAACTGTGAAAGGCAAATAATATCTTAAAGTAGTAATGTTAGGTTATAAGAACAAAATATTAGAACATCACAAAATCTTGGATCTTAGTTGGGTTACAATTTTAATTCATATTTATTGTTGTCGACCTACAAGTGATATTCATGGAGCCAGTTGTCACTATTGCTATGCTCATACATTATTCAATGTTAACAATGCCACAAGTGTGCACCTTTTAACTTTGTTAGTTATGTTCTAAGGGTTATTGATGTTAAAATGTTTATGAAAATTATTAAAAGGAATCAGAACAAGACTTTATCTTTCCTTGCAACTCCCTTTCTCTAAAAAAGTGTAGCATTACCCTTCCTTTACTAAAGGGGGAGTTCTACAAATAATATATCACCAACACAAAAGCCTATGAAGCCTTGATTGTGTGAGTGGTGCCACTATTTTACTTTGAGTAAAACATCAAAAATATCCATAAAATAATTTTGTTTTTCCCTTCAATTAGTTGATACAAATCTAATATTAATAAGTTGGAGTATATATGGATTATGTACTTCACTTATAAGTCATTTTAAATTAAGCAAAGTGTGATCACCAAATTTTCATGAGTGGAAATACCTGTCCGAGATATCATACCCACCTATGATTGGAATCTTATGCATACCATTTTATGTATAAGGCTTGACCCTAAATATATAGTTGGTTTTGTTACCCATATCGAAAACATTTGCAAAGGATTGAATTGGTTCTTATGTAAATGAAGGAATGTCATAGTGCTCTGATGTTACATAAATTATAGCTTAAAATTTGAGATTGATATTTAGAAGAGTATCTTAGGATACATATACTAGTAGTGTAGCAGTACTTAGCTAAATGCCTTAACTTCAGAATATGTGGCTCTCTCCCAGCAAAATTCAAAACCTCATGTTCTCAAAGGCATGTAAAGAGATTGCAGATTTAAAAAAATCTTCTAAGAGAAAAGGAAAAGTATGATTTTTATTATATTTAATGATTGTGGAAATGCAATTTGTCTTGTGAAGAACTTTGCTCATGCAATTGAAGTTTTTTAACACCAGACTATTGGTTAATGGGGTATTATCAAGATTCTTGTATCGATATTTATACAAACAAGCTAACAAAGTTAGCACTATTAACAAGCTGATAATATGCATTACTCTATTTCGTGTTCAAGAAAAATGATGAGAAGGAAAGATGCACAAAAAATGTTAAAAATTTGAAAAGATTTCCCGTGTAGATGTCTAAGACTCAATTATCACACTAAACGATTACTAAGATGTTGAATCTAATTAATTCCATTGTAGATGCATATGAAGTTGAGCAGATCATATGTATTAAGTTGTATATGAACCTGTGGGATTTCAAGATCACAAGTCAAAGCAATGTGAACTATACAAATCTATTGGAAAATAGATTCTTGAGAGTCGAATCATATTCTTCTCACAATTCGACAATAAGCACTAAAGGGTAATTGATGTAGACATGTAGATCAAGCATCTATTGTCCTTTTTTTATATGCAATTGGATGGTGACATGTGGCTCAAGGCCTATAAAGGGTCAAATAAGTTATCATAATTTTGGTGAAATCAAAAGAAATATTTTAAATGACTTGTAATCTATATTCTGCTTTATAAGCTATCATGACATTGCAGATATGAGTCACTGGTTTGGAGGGAAAGCTTAGAGCAGAAGAGATAAAATTGATTTTGGTTTTTACAACTATCTACTTGAGTTCTAATGAAGATGTTTGTAAGTATGAAAATGGGGTTTTTTTTAATTTGGGATTTTCATGTGAAATTATATTTTTTATTATTCATGTATGTTTTTAATTATTGTAATTTATAAAGTTGGTTGTTATCACTTCATTATGTTGAAACAAATGTTAGAACAGTGAATCATCGATTTGAAGAGGTAGCTATAATTTATAGAGTTTTGTCAAGACTTTTGCAGAAGAGTTGCTTTGAATAAGAACCTTTTTTTAGGTGACCCGAACACTACTTGGAACATGCTCGTTAATTCCTTCTTTACTTTTTCTCTCTCTCTCCAATTTCCTCGTCTCTCCCATTATCTCTCTCACTTTAAACCATTGCTTCCTCTTTCTTAATTTATTTTTCAATCTAGTTGTTTAGTAAGTCTTTTTGAACAAAGCCAATTGCAAATGCCAATCTTAAATACAACTTATTCCTAATTCTTCATTTCTGAGAAATTGATGAGGTTATATTGCCCCAACCTTAGGAAACAAAAGGGGGGTTATGTTTCAAATGCAAAAGCAATGTTTTCAATGTCTAGTTTAACATTACATCTGAAATGAGGTTTCCCTCTCCTTTTAAGACGACTTTAGATTTAATACAAGTACAAATCATGTATCCTTCAGTTGTGCTGTTATAATTTTGATATGATATTTCCTCGATTTTTTTTCATATTTGACTTAACTAGAATAAATGATTCCCCAACTGCCATTTGTGTGGATGCATGCCCTTGTAGGTAGCTTTAGCAAGTAAAAAAGTGATCAATGAGTTGTGGGCAAAGCATAGCTCAATGTAGGCGAAACTAGATTGCTACTGTAGGAGGTTGAAAGAGACTGTAGATGAGGTGAAGCTCATTGGCAAAATATAAGGAAGCTTCCATTATGTTAAAAAACCAACTTCACGCTTACGCGCAGTATATTCTTGACTTGACAAAAAAACTTGCAGAGAAAGATTGAGCCCTTCTTTCAAATAGGTACTTTTTCTGGCTTGCTTCTTTACCCACATTTAGCTCCACAAATGGGTTTAACCTACTCTAAATTTAACAATATTTGAAACAATTTTTATTAGCAGACCCATTAAAAATTATTTATAAAATATGTTATAGAAAAAAATTATTTTTGTAAGCATTCTATTTGTAAATAATTATTTAAAAGATTTGAAGATTTTTTTTACTAATCTATCATGCAAAGTGTATTAATTTATTTATTTTAGGACTTTTCTTAATACAAAAATGGAATTAAATGGTTAATGTAAAAATGACTTTTCACACTATGGCATTTGGTGGGTGCCATGAGGCACCCTTCAATTTGCTTTTCAACTTTAGGCTGTATTCGCAAAATATTTCCTTTCTTAAAAGACTTTTACCAAACACAAAAACATTGATACTTTAAAAATAATTTTCACAAAAATTCATTTTATCTCATATTAAACTCATTTTCAAAACGTATTTATTAAACCCTCTTTCTAAATTTGTAATTCATGAGCTAATAGAGTATTAACATACTATAGAAATTCATTTTTCTAGATCATGTCTATTTAAATTCATATATTTCTAGGAATGTGTTACATTATTATAATTTTTATTAATGTTTTTTATATCGAAATTTTTATCATTATCAAGTGATAGAGATTATTGAATTCATTGGCCCAAATAAATTATTAATAATAGATAATTTAAATTGCTTGTTTTGATAACATAATTGGCTACTTAGTGAATGATTTTTAGGTTGAGAATTGATCGATAAAAACCAAAGTTGTACTATTGCATAAAAACCAAGTTGAATTCAATTAAAAATAACCCTTGAATCCATACTTTACCTCAACTAATTGTTGCTCCCTACTTTGCTAGCAATAAATGGCTTCTCACATCTCTACTACTTTCTCTTTTCATTCCACACTCCCCTTTTAGCTGCACCAAAGCTTTCCAATATCCATCTTAATTCTTTTTCTTTTTTTCCCTACTAAGCTTCTCCAAGTTAAACCTTCTCATTACCTTCATCTTCTCTCTCAACTCACTTTTCTTCATCTACTTGAGCTTCCTCTCTCTGTCTTATTTATTCTCTCTTTTGTAACTCGCTTAATACAATCAAATATCACCTTCAATCCCACCTATGTTGAGCTATGAGGAATTAATTTATGAAATTACAAAAATATTTTTCCAAAATTTTAAATATATATATATATATATATATATATATATATATATATATATATATATATATGTAAATATATATATATATATATGTATATATATATAAAGATATATATATATATCTTAAATTCATTACTAATTATTTAAAATTTTAAAAATTATTAACTCATTGCCTTGGATTACTTTTGAGAAGCCCTTTTCAATTATTTGACTTAATAAACTTTTTGAATTCATTTAAAATCATGACATATCTTTTAATATTATATTAATTAAATAATATTTTAAAATAAAAATATCATATTTAAAATAGATGAATTTATTACATCCAAACATATATTATTAAAATTTTATTGACTTAATTTTTCATTTTATATATATATATATATATATATATATATTGATGTGTTGCAATCTTATCCTCCATAAAAATTGCCTTGAAATTTAGAAAAGTTTTGGCTATTAGACGATCATGTATGCTTCTACTACCCAAGTCTTATTTTGTGTAATGATGTGCATATTTTTAATTAAATAAGACTTGTTTGGTCTAATTGCCAAATTCTTCTCTAACATATATCTGTTTTATTTTAATAATACAAAGTCAAATTACTTGGCCTTGATTTCGAGCTTGCTATCAAAGTCATGGATTTTTCTCATATTATGAAGATACGACACATAAAGACACCACGGTGATTTAGCATTTTATTTCTTCTCAAATATAGAAAAACAAGAGAGCAGAAATGCAACATTCACACAAACAATACAAAAATTATTCAAAATGCAATAATAGCCCAATGGACTAATGTAGATCCAATTATAGGAATAGCTAATATATGCACGGTACAAATTATTGTGGAGGCATGAAGGAACATATCATTAATAAGTTTCTTTGTTTAATAGCAATTAAATAAATCACAAAAACTAGAACAATAAATTGAATCATTAAATTTAATATTGTTTAAATGTGTACAACATATGTTTTGTCTAGACATCACTTTTCGATAGTAGAAATTAGCACTAGTTGAAGTAGCACTACACACCTAAAAGAAGTTTAGACCCAACACATATATTTTGCAATAAGTGACACCTAAAAATTAGAAGAATGCATCCTTCAACATGAGGAACTTACATTGATTTCATAGTTTAAGTTAAATTAATTTTTATATGTAATTCATTTCATTAAATAATAAAAGTTAAATGTACCTATACCTAGTTCATTTCTTGAAATTATTGCATGATCTCAATAAGAAAACACATAACATGTTATAACAAGTAGGTTATTTATATGTTAATATTATTCATATGAAACTAACTAAGCATATTTACTATTGAATATAATACTTTTTCATAAACGTTGACATCTCATGCGATACCTGCAATACATATTCCTCTAAAGATCATGTAGCATAATATTATTACATCATTATTAATAACTCAATGATTTATTATATATAAGTGTAATTGAATGTTGAATGTGACAATTAATGATGGCATTTTTATTATATGATTGGATAACTAGGTCAACAAGCTCTGAGAGAGACAACTCTATTATTTCGATTTAATGATAACCTCACTTTCGTTTTTGGTTGACTATAACTTTCCTCATATTTTAAGGTGACCACAATATATCCACAAATTGATTATATTATATATGAGTTATGATAAGTAAATTGTGATGTAGATGATTACTTATATATATGTATATGTATTGTGTAGATATATTAGAATATTAATGAATGCTAAGTCTATTTTTTGTATCATAAGTATAGTTGAAATTCAAACAAGTGATTTGATAAGTTGAAATTTGTTTATTCATAATGTTGATATTCATAACTTATGTTGGTATTTATATTTTTAGCATTAGTTCAATTGACATGTCTAAAACATTTAAGTAATTGGAAGTAAAGTTCGAACATTGATGCATGTCTTATTTTTTCATTTATGAACATCATGCATGATAGACTTTATACAATAGTTTTATGTTTCATTTCACTTCTTATGAGCTACGATACCATATTCATGTAGAAATTATTGCTATGTATTCCATAAACCCATGACATTCCCTTGTGTATATCTACACCCCAATCTTTATTGGTCAAGCTTTATCAAGGGATTTCACCTATTAGTTTGCTTTGTAAACTTAGATGTTATTTCATATATTAACTTTTAAATCTATCTCAGTAATCAGTAGAAATTTTCATACGCCTCCAACACTAGACCATTTTTTGGGATGAATATTTAAGAGTTTAGTTTTATTCATTGTCTTATTATTATTTAGATTTAGATAATCAATAATATATTATTATTTCAAATACTATTATATTAATAATATGTAAACTTTTATTTTGAATAAATGAAATTAATTAAGTTTATATTGTTAGTTTATCAATTTGTTTTATCAATATAAGTAGTAATTCTTATTCTAATACAAAATCGAATCATTTAACCTTGATCCTAAACATAAATCGTATAGATTAAGATTAAATCTCCCTTCATTATACCTAGGTTATTAAGATGTAGTGCCTTCCCAACCTGGGATATGGCACTCAATTATAAAGTTTTACATCCACCTAGGACTCGATATGCCCTAGTTGTTTGTTGTTCCCCTTTGTCTACCTATGCATTGAATGCCTTCCATGCCATAACAATGTGATACATTGATTCAAATTACACAAAGAAATTAGAAAAAAAGTTTTTTATTGAAAATGAAAAAATAAGACTAACATTGTCCTTTCACATCCATGAATTGTAGCTCACCACCATTTACCTTGGTCTACTTTTGTGGTAAAAAATTCGTATCTTTGAAAAAAAAAGGAAAAAAAGCATTAGGCTTTCAAAAAATGTTGATCAATTTTCAACAAAACAGTTGAGATAGCATTTTGAAATGCTTTTGTTGGTGTTGTTACCCGTATTTCTTGTACTCTACTTTAAACAAAATCATTGGGTACAAAAAAATGTCCCAGATGCTGCAATCAGGTTTCTAGGTGTCCGCAGTATCAATGTACAAACTTCCTCAAGCATTACTGATTAAATTATACTGAAATCATACACAAGGAAAACCAATATTGACATACCGTTAAATCGACGAACAATGAAGGGAACAATATCTTTCGCCCAAGCATCAAAAATTTCGACTACCATGTAGTCTTCCTCGAAAACCCTGTTTGTGGTTAAATAAAGAGATTTAGGTCTTGACAATCACTGGAGCAACAATATATTTGTAGAAGTGGTGGTGGTGGTGGGGAATTACCAAACTCAAACACGGTTGAATGATTAACAAGGAAGATGGAATTCTCGGAGGTCTTCCTAGGGCTCATTTGAGACGCTTCGAGTGATAGAGGTCGTGCATGCACAACGACATAGATCTTCTCCATCAGTCATCAGAATAACATAAAGAGAAGAAAAAATTCGTAGTGAGCTTTCTTGCTCATCTGCAACCAATTAGCAGTGATGACTAATGAACTTCTAGAGAATTGGGTTGTTGCTCGATGGGTCTTGGTTTGACCCGATTCGTTTTTATTCTGAAATGTTCGATCCGACGCAGCGTGACATGATCAGGCACACCATATCTTATGCTAATTTGTGATCGATAATTTAACTTTCTAAACATATAATAAATGCAACATGTTTTTATTACTTTTAGTCTTTTATTATGTAACATAAATTTATTTAAAACGAAGAGATCCTTATCACTTCAAAGTAAGATTTATATGTGCCCAACATCTTGTGTGCATGACTAATGAGGCTCACAAAGTGTAAATTGTTTAAAAATTTTTATTGTTGCAAGCTGCTAACACTTTGATTAGGTGATAGTTTATTAAGAGACTTTACTTCTTCATAGATAGAATTTTCATAACATACAATCCACTAAAGGAAATACGCAACATAATGCGGCTAGTAGCAAAGTGGAAATTAAATGGTACATTAAGTAGTAGGGTTTATGCAAGCTTGGTTGTAGCCTTAGCCTCATGTTGTACTACTTACATGTATGGTAGAACACTTGGTGTACTACAACATCGATAGTGTACTATTTGCACATGTAGTAGCAAGTACGTGCACTCCTTATTACATCCAATGTATGTGTGTGTTAGGGCCCATAAAGTTAATCTTCATTTAGGATGTTTCCGTTATCGACTATTGGGGCATTGACAAGGTGATGTCCTTTTAGAAAACTTGCCTTCCACATTGATGAAATTATCATCACATGCAATTCACAAGTGTTACTTTGTGGCACGGTACCATCTATGATGAAGAAAAAGTTGGATGATGTAATATGCACAAGGGTTTGTGCATGTTATGCTTCGGCCTTAGTCATGTGCAATCGATCATACTTCTCAAGTGTGGTTTGTGATATGTTGTGCATGTGATTGGTGGTGTAACATTATTTGGGATTTTTAGCATTGCAATGTGTTGGTTCTTGTATAAGGTGATGCCCAATTAAGAGACTTATCATTGTGCGTGTTCCTAGTGTCACTCTTTTTCCACTGTGTGGGGCTATGTGAAGTACAATTTTGCTCACTTGGTAGTGAAAGTTTGGCAGTGCCATCTGCTTTTGGCAATGCCTTTGTCATCAGAGTTCTTGCCATTTTGTTGTATGATGCATGGCAGCATCCCAGTGTCCCGTGTGTTGGAATTCTTCACATGCAACATTTTGTGCATGAATTACATGGCTTTTTCTCACCATTGCCACAACTTAGGATAAGTGAAGCAAGAATTAGGTGTCACTCTAATAGAGACTTGACATGACACAATGTGAAATTGTAACACTTTTCTTACTACTTGGAGCTTTATTTTGTTTGATATTTGCCAATGTCATAGTGAAACCTCTATGGTGCAAATTACACATAGCCATGTGTTGGTTGAGTGTGTTATTACCTCCACATGGTATGATGCTTGGTGGAAAGCCTCATCCTCATGCTATGTATTCCTATGCATGCAGCATGGTGGGGTCTTACAAGTGTGACCCATTAGTTACGAAATTACAACTTTTTAAAGTGATTAACATGGTGTTGCTTCATGGCTAGTAAAATTTAGAGCACGCAATGTGCTTGCTATCTTGTCTTGGATCTTGGAAAAACATTTTATAATTACGTGAGTCATGCTCAACAACCTCAATTAGCATGGTGCAATACCTTTTAGCCATTTTAATGGTTTGTTGATTGTTGCAGGCCATAAAAGATCAATTATATTACTGTGCTATTTTTCTAGATCTTGTTGGTTGTCATGCCATGTGTATGTTAGCCAAGGCATTCATCCATTATTAGGCCTATTGTGCTTTTTTTAAAATATTTGAACCTCCTTCGACTAATGGGATGAGATTGGCTTTAGACCACTTTTGCACCAGTATTATTTTTGTGGTGGTGCTTCTTATGGCTTGGCTACCACTTGGTGTTGTCAAATATTATTTGTAGGGCTTTGTCAACTAACCAAAGCTTTTTAAGGAGGAAGTTCATAGGTTTCCTTCTTCCCTATCAGATTTGTACGTTCCCATTCAATTATCTTGTTGATGCCACACTTCTTATGTCTTCGAACTTTTGTTCTTTTGTAATGCAATTGAACATGCGATCATCCCTGCTCTAGTGTTGGCAAAGTCATTGAAACCATGTATTTTTATCATCATTCACTACCAAGGAGGGTTATCATTTAAGAATCCTATTATTGAGTGGGGATGTTTCAAAACTTAACGAATGGCATCGAAACATGAAAGCAATCATTATTCCTTTGTGAAGTGTCACGAGACATGATGAACATGTCAACTATGAAATGAGGTTTTGCCTGGTGATTTATCTTTGTGTTTCAACCTGGTTGATCTTGTTAGAAGTCATCTCCTTATCTGAAATATTAATCCATGCATTTGTAGGTATAAAAAATTTTAAACTATGAAATAGTGAATGACTCGTTAAAATAGTTGTAGTTTTTGTGAAGGCACATGCTACTTTGAAAACCATATAGTTCTAGAGATAATACATGGATCAAATTGTAACTTCTTGATGGGATGAATTTGTTAAATAGAACACCGATGTGGGCTTTCACCTGGCTCTTTAACTTTTCATGATAAGTTATCGCATCACACAACATCTGTGCATGTGATGAATCATTCAAATTTCCACCATATCAACTTTTGATAATAATATAGGGGCCTACCATGGTGGGAATGGTTGACGGAGAATTAGGGTTTGATTCTAAATTGGTAGCTTGAGACATGGCTATCACATCTATGGAAGGTAGTAAGCGAGCAAATTTCCCAATCTTGTATGTTGAGGTACTGATAATATGTAACAATATAAGCTCCATTAGTCAACTAATTTGAAAAATATAATCTAAATCACCTAATGGGGATCCTTTGTAAGGAAAGAATTGTTTCATTAGCCACAATAATCTTAGCTCCAATAGCCTATGTTTAAGTTGTAGTTAAAAAGCTAGTAGTAATACCATTATTTGGGTTGATCGGTCTACCTTTTTGTGTACACTGTCCACCATAATCTTTTTGTCAATGATGTAGTTTGGCTTTATCTAGCTTGGTAGTTCCTCTAGCATCATACTTTGTAGAAATTAAATTGCTTATGGCAATCCCATGCTTTGGATTCATTATCATGGTATAACATCGTTGGATTTTGATCCTTTTATGATGGCCTTTGAGATTGAAGTAAAGATTAAGAGGGACAATCATGGGCACACATATCTCATAGTCAGAGTTAAAATTCTTGAATTTAAGAAACAATTTATTGTAAAAGTATTTGCTAATGTTGTTTTAATTAATAAAGAATGAAAGTTAAGGGCTTGAAGATGATCAAATACTGCTATAGTCTTATCCATAAATGATGCTAACAAGGGATTGGTGGATGTCATTGTTTGGACTCCATTAGCACTGTGTGTGAAATCAAAGTCATTGGGTTCCTTAGTAAAGTAATAGCCAAAGTCTACAACATACTTTCTTTAACAAACTTCGTATATAAAATCAATAAAAACAACAAATTGAAGTGATTTGGGAGAGTCATTAGCAGGTCTCAAATAAAATCATACAAAAATGAATGGTGAGAAACATAGTTTTTAAAAGTTTTTCCTTCACACTTTTTGAGGGATAAGAATTATAGTAGGAACAATTATTTGCAGTTGTTGAAAGTAATTGATTAACTACAATAATGATTATAATGTAATTTGATTCATTCACCATTCCTTGGACATTAAGAAGTACGGCTTTCAAAATTTCCATTGCTTTTAGAATAGCAACAATGTCCATGGTAGTAGTTTGATATGAAACCAAAGTTTTTTTTAGGATAGTAATAGATCTACCTATGTCATCCCATCTAATAGTATCAAATCTAACATTTATGTCATCATGCATAACTGCATCATGTCTAAATTTCATCCAACCTATTGGAGGACTCTAACGAGAGATAACAAACAACTGTTCAAGACCACCAGAGCTCCCATTGGACATCATCAAAGAGTTGTAGAAAGTAACAACTATAATGTGATTTCTCCTTTGATGTTTCACTAAATTGAGTACCTTTTTTTCTTGGACCTACAAATTCTTATTATTCTAGAGGTACAATAAAGATAAAGCAGTACATTTGACTACATGAGAAGTCATAGCCACCTACACATTCATAGACATCCAATTAAGGAACAAAATAATAGAAGTCACATCCCAGTATTAATCCCACCAAGCATGAATTAGTCAATTATGAAGCTACTAAACAAGAGTTCTTTCATGATATACCACTCTCAAAAATAATGTTTCACATCTTCATTAGTATGGCATCAATAAGGACGAAGTTTAGATGTCTCAATCCCTCTTGCATGAAGCCAGGTGTTAGTAGGAAGTAGATTTAATGCTAATCTCCAAAGGAAAATGTTTTCTTAAGGTTGCACCATCTCTTTCCAAACCCACACGACCTCCTCCCTTGATGTACATATACATGTCATTGTATATAGTCTCTAAGTACAACACCATATCCTCACCCAATGTGAAGAATAGAACATTCATTATATTTGATATAACCTAAGGAAAGTGTAGAATCTAAAATACCAAATCAAACGTGAATAACTTCTCAATCTTTTTGTGATTCGACTCCCCATGCTCCTTGACTAGCTCTACTACAAATATCAAATGCTCCACATCCATGTTAAAATAGGTTGTTTTAGTAGAATTAGGATGGATACAGTGCAAATTAACCATAAAAAAGAAAACAAAATTGCTTGCAACAATTTGTCAAACCATATTGTTTGTGGTACAAAGGGCTCCAATTTTTAGTGACATACATGTATGAGATGCACTACAACACATATGAAAAGTATTGTTATCATAATGTATTTTTGATGTGAAGAACTAAACTCGTAAATTATCTTCTCAAGTAACACCACACCTACCATGTTTTGCAATTAGCCTTAACTACAAGAACAAAAAACTACAAACTCCAAGTCTGACACATTCCTTAAGAGCTGTATTTCTTAATAGGCATACTTTATTGTGCTACTTTCATTTGAACAACTCCACAAATAACGACATAAGAATATGTTTTATTCTATAATAGTGTAACTTGGAATTAAGGTTTAGACTAAGCAATAAGTAAGAATAACAGTTAACATGAGTTCATCATGACATTGTGGCCCACCATTAATAATTATTTGGTCATCCACCTTGGCACACAATTTTTTACTTGATTAATAATGAATTTCAACTCTTTTCCCTAAAGTTTTGTTGCTACAATGTTTTTCATAGATATTTTAATTAAGGATATGAAAATTTTAAGAACTCAACTTTTCACGCTTGTACTTCATCCCTCTACTAAATAATACTCTAAATTTGTTTAGATTGATAATCTCACCTGAGTGATGCCCTTACTACTCCATAATATTCTAAATATTCTTCATTGTACCAGAACTTGATGGTTCATAAATCATGATTCCATCAACATGCAAAAGGTGTGTAATCATCAAAAAGAAGGGAAATTCCTAAGCTCAATTTAGACAGTATGATCAAGCTGATACCTATAAGCCATAAAGAATACTTAGAAACTATAAAAAAGTGGTATGGATTGAGAGGACATCCATATCTTAGTTACTTTGATCAATGATAGGTAGAAAATATTAAACATAATCCATAATTTTGGCGTGGTGATATAAGCCTTAATCCAACCACATCAAAATGTAAGGAACTACCAACGTTTAAGCATATCCAACACGAATTTCTAATTTTCCTTATCATAAGCGAGATCGATATCTAATTTCCAATTTTCTTATCAATTCTTTAGAATATCCCTATCTAAAAGCCCTAGTTACTTGCGTCAATAATAAATAAAAATGTAAAACATAATCTCAAATGTTTGTGCAATGATATAAGTCTTAATCCAACCATGACATAGTATAAGGAACCACAAATGGTTAAGCATATCCAATAAAAATTTATAATTTTCCTTATCAAAAGCCTAATCCATATCTAATTTTATTACCATCAAGCCCCCTTTGAAAGAAGACAAGTGCAAATAGGTTTTGTTTTCTCATTCAAAAAGTGTTATTAGATATAGCACAACATAACACAAAAGCAACTTGCTCCCTAACAAAGATATCTGGAAGCATTACCTTATGTCTAACAACCAAAATTTTTGTCACTACTTTGTTGATCATATTACAAAGGCTAATGAGCCTAAACGTTTTTTGTTTTGATGCTCCTTAAACTTTAAGGATTAATATGGCCTAAGTGTTCTTTCAACATATTGATATAATGTTATCTTTAAAGAATTATTTCAGCACTATAATAATGTCTATCTGTGTGATCTTCCAATAACAATGTACAAACTTAACTAAGAAACCATCCAAAAGGTGGACTTTATTTCTTTTGTTAGACATCATTATAAATATGATCTTATCATCACTTATTAGAGTCACAAGTGTAATCTCCTCTTCATCATTAGTAATTATCAAACTATTTTATCTTTTATTATCGTCTAAATTGGTCTTCATTTTTGATAACTAATTGGTATACCACTCAATTAGGAAAGAAATTGGCCAAAGGAATATTCTATTCAAATCAGAAAGGTATTAATCATTACATTTGAAACTCTTTATATAATTTACATAAATAATATTAAAATTTTAATCACTCCAAGATAATTTAAAATCAATATTAATATTTTTAATCAATGTTATAAGAAATAATAAACATATATATATATACACATAGTTAAGATCAGACAAATGATTATTGAAAGACATATATATGTACATAGATATATATTATTCAAGAATTATGGAAGAACAAGTGTACAAATTAGATGAAAAATAAGAGAAGAATATTCATATGAACTATGGGAATGATTATTTTAGATTCTTGAATGATTAACTTGATAAAGTAACTTAAATAAATTAAAATTTTATTAAAATTATTATTACATAGTTTTTAAAACTAAAATATCTATCACATTTTTAAAACAACATTTTATTTTGTTATGCTTTTGAAAATTTAGCTAACTTAAATAATATGTAAAATAAATTTAATTAGCTAAAAGATCTTTCTTTAATAAAGCATTCTACCTTTGACTAGTTCTCTAATAGATATTAAAACCTCTATTAAGAAATATTTGTTAGTTTATACTCAACAATCATTTGTATATTCTACTTAAAAATCATCGAAACATTGGATAAAAATTGGATAATCCAATAGTTTAGTTTATTAATGGTCATATGGGGCTGCCAAAATCAACCTCTATAAAATTCTTATTACTCTATTTAATAGACATTACATAACTAGTTTACTAATGATATGATAATAATTAGACCATCTAAAAAATATTAAATAAAAATATGCAAAAAATTGAGTTCTTTTTTAGTATTATCAAAACATTTGATGGATGATCTCATTGGTAGCAACACAAAATTGAGCAATATCGACTTTAAAAAGTTCGATGAACAATTTTGATCGTCATTAAATACTACAACGTTCATATTGATAAATAGTTTGTTAAATTTAGTAGATCGAGGATGCAAAAATTATAGAACATGTTCAGATCATCTAATGGGTGGTAAAGTCTAGCTTGGCTAATTGGCTATTTGTATTTTCTCTTTGAAGCATTGCTAACAAGGATTAAGGCATTAAGCAAGAATATGAAGATATCTTAGAAGACTTGGGAGGTTGGTAAGCTAAAATTGATAGTTTTTAAGATTTACAAATGATCACATTCATTCTTTAAATAGATGGAAAAACTCATTGCAATGAATAAATGCACTCACTACATACAAACTTTGATATTGCGATCAGAAGTTATATACCCGATTGGTATCATTTTTTAAAGTATATATATATATATATATATATATATATATATATATATATATATATATATATATATATATATATATATATATATATATATATATATATATATATATATATATATATATATATATATATATATATATATATATATATATATATATCAATCTATTAACTTTTAATAAGTTTATTTAAAATTTTCTTTTTGTTATTATTGAATTTGGCTTAATCCAACTTGGATTTAGGGGTGTTTGCTTTGTGCCTTATGTGAGAAGAGAGAGCCTATTTTAAGAATTATTTATAGGAAAGGTTTCCACTTTTAACCTTGTGTGGGAAGCTGTTTACTTTTGGACCTTGTGTGAAGGGAATTGAAGGCATAAAATTTTTTTTTATGGGAAAAAAGCTATTGTAAGGCTTTTTAGCCAACACTTATGAAAAAAGAAAGAAGAAGTGATAGACCCAAGAAAAATGTCTAAAGGGTAGGGATAAATTTAAGAAAAAGAAATTAATTCATCTAAATAATTAAATATGTTATTATTTTTCTTTATTTTTATTTTACTTAAACTTCTTTTAATTATACCATGATTTGCTTTCTTGTTAGAGACACATGTATGGAGGTTGTTGGCTTGAGAATAGTATTCATCTCTAGGAGTGAATGTCAATAATGAAAAGAACGCATCACATGAGTTGTCAACTCAATAAGTTTGAAGGCTACTTGATGGTGGTGATGAGCAACAATTTTATTTTTTAGAGAATGATATCAATAATCATCAATTTGTTATTCTTATAATGTCCATGGACCCATTTGTAGAATATTCTTCAATCTTCCTTGTAATTGCACTACTATTAAATTATAATTGGTTAACACTATTTTTAAATATGATTTGTATGTTTGAATATATGGTTTTATAGAAGTATTTTGAATAATAAATTTTATTTGAGAATGGTTAAAAATTTAATGGAAAGTTTTTATTACAATACTAATTAGTTTTAGCTTAAAAAATTTAAAAAAATGGAGGACACACATAAGACACACCCTATATACAAAAAGTCATATTATTGTATGTTTTTTTATATTCTCTCCCATCTAATTACATTCTATTAAAAATAAACTTAAAATATTATCTTTTAAATTTTACATGATAGATTAATTAGAAAATCTACAAAAATAAATTCAATTGTTATAATCCATTTTAAGAATATCCATAAATAATAAATGAATTATTATGTGCTTGCATCATTTTATCACCAATCTTCCTAACTCCCAATCTCTGTCCTAAATTCAATATTATAATACATGATTTGACTTTGTGATTGCAAATATTACTGGTGTCTTTCCTATGTTTGATGTAAATGTTTTTCAAAAATATAATCTTAAAAATATCGAAAATTTGTCATTCATACTTTTTTATTTCTTTAATTTAAATGTTTTATACATTTATTTAACCATTTAAACAAATCAACATAAAATAAATGTACCATATGTGAACAAATGTGTTTTGGAAAAGAAGCATAAGACGTCACGAGAGGTCATGCAGGAGACTTCTAACAACCATTTTTATATTATTCAAATGATGTTTTTTGATACCCAGCTAATATTATGAGATTAGG
>JAIUJO010000450.1:175000-180000 GCA_023846275.1 Vanilla planifolia
ATACTTTCTACATATGATTGGAGGAACCCTTGTATTAATTAAGTGTAGTGTTTATATTAAAGTCACTTATTACTAACAACGAAGCTTTAGTTTTCCCTATAATTTGAGTTGAGTTGTACCAAAGTGTCTTTTCTTTAGGCCTTGAATTTAGCACACATAAAGGTATAATAGGCACTGTTCTACTCCTTGGAATATAAATGAGCACGTGAATTAACTACTCATCCTCATTTAAGGTTAGATAATGGACTCTTTTCATCATAATACCTTAATCTTATTTGGTGTATACCTAACTTGTGCTTAAATTCTAATCTCTTAGATAGTGTTTATGCAATTTGTTATTATCATTCAAAGGTTCCATGATAGCAATTAGAGTTATTTTTTTAGTGTTGAGTAGAGGAAAGAGTTTATAGTGTTCTTATTTGCTGTAACTCTTATGTTCCAGACTTGGATATGATCCAATAAAATTATTTGTTATGCAATTTGGGAGAATTACGAATTCTATGAATGTTGCTCCAATTGAGATACTTCTTTTCACCATTTCTAGTCTCTCTTTAAGTGTTACTCTAAAATAGGTTATCTTTCTCTTTAAATTACATTGGACAAGAATTTGTAGTTCTTTTAAGTTAGTCATTGCTAAAGTCTTTAAATGATTGTTAAGTCATATTGCAAATAATCTTTATCCTAATATGCTACTAAATCAACAACTAAACATAGTATTTTATTCTATCTTTGGATTTTTTTAAAAAAATTAATTATCAATAATATGGATTAAAATTTCATGTTGTTCCATGTCAATTGATTGGTAACATTTATTTTGGTTGAGCATGTGCTAATTATTTTACACATTTTATTAGCACAATTATTTGTGACTTTATATACTCCATTGAGTTGTAACAATGTGGTTGTGCCTTATTATTTTTTCATAAGCATCCTTATCTAACATTAAACTATTAGATTGAATTGACTTTTCATTTACCACATTTGCCAAATTCATGGATTCATCCACACTTGTTGGCACTTTGGAAGCCTCAATTACAACTTGAATATTAGATCACATTTAATTTTTTTTACTTTGAAGAGAGGTGTGACCTTGAACATATAAGTCAAACCAATAACAAATTATCTTATTGAATTCATTGCCATGATCTATTTGAGCTTTCATCTTTTATTATTAGGTTGATGAAACTAGGTAATTCCATTACTAGATCAACAGCAACAGACATCCTTGTTATGCTTGATCTTGTTAGGTTTATAATAACTATTGTAACTTATATAGGATCTTTTTACTACCAAAACTAACTAGTACAATGCTCCATTGTTAAAAAATGTGTCAATAGATACTCAAGTGAAAGCCAAACTAGAGCTATTGATGATTCAACATTTAGGTGAAACTTAGGATGCAACTTAAAGATTGCCTGCTTAAAATCATTGATGTTCCATGCCTAATGAACCTAACATCACAAAAAATCGAGCTAATGTGTTTAATGCATGTTAGTTATGAAGAGATACAACCTTAAAATTTTTTAAAACTTTGATATTCTGAAATGCCACTAGGATTATTTCCATATTTGGGAATTTATGTGAAAGTTTCCTATTCAATTCAAGCTTGAATGGTGTGGCCATTTACCAATTTGTTCGTTCTTTGATATAGACAAGTGAAAGCTTAGTTATGTAACCAACCACATAAACAAAATAATAGTTCATAGAGGTGAGGCCCACCAAACATGTTTTGAAGTCTTACTATCCAATTGGCTTGGTATAATTAAAATATGGTCTAGTGCTCACCTACAAGGTCTCAATAATTTTATTTTTGGTAATATAATATTTTTATTCATGTATTTAATGTAAAAATAAACAAATATGATTTGGGATATGATACATTTAGTAATAATCCCTTATTAACCAAACCATTGGGTGAATAATAAGTTAATTTTAGTAGCCACAATACAATGTACAAAAATCCAGCCTTCTTACATGACAACTTCTCACAAGACTAGACACTAATTCTTATATAATTTTAGTTCCATAACTAAGTAGTGTACAATAATGGGATGAGATATAAAAATTTAAGGTTGCCTTAAATACATATGAATTTGGAATATTGACAACTTTAACGTGTTACATGACATAAGTATTTAAGGATTTAGAATTCTAGTTCATCTAGATTCTTTATTTATCTTAGGTTTATTCACAAAGGATGAATACTTATCAATTTTGTGCAGTTTAATTCCTACTGAATCAAAATTAATAGAATAATTGAATTATATTCATAAAAGATTTATCATTATTCATTATGATCTTGAAATCTTAAAGCACTGCTCTATGTTTAAATATTTATTGCTTTATGTTAGAAGTTGCATAAATGATTAGTTGTTGTAGCTAATCATTATCAACATAGTTTGACTAAGTTTTATGACATATAAGAAAAAATTGTAAATAAATATTGAAGTAAAACTTATATTTAAAATAGATTTTAGAATTAGTCTATAATGTAAAGTTCCAAGATCGGATATATTATCTACTGACATAGAATAATTCTAAAATCAAATAGTTCAAGATGTTAATCTTAATAAGTAATAAGGTTTGTCATTTTGAAGCAAACAATATTATGGTTAATTTTTATATGGACTTAAAATTTAAGGAGACCAACACAATTACCTAAGCTTTGTATTCAGGAATCCAAATAAACTTTGGATTCGAAATAAGTAGTAATGCATGATGATTGAAGAATTTCAAGTCACATCCAAAACAATGTATCCTAGGAATCCAAACATGTTTACGTGTAATTAAAAAATAGGTTTTCCTAAAAGGGTAGTCTAATGAAATATGATTTCATCTATAGCAATAATTGGGTATTACATTTGATGATACATATGTAAAGCATGCCAATCAATCGTTGATGATAAGACATTTGCATTGATAAACTTTCTTTAGTTTCAATCTTAGCAAGAGTTTATGATGATGCATACATATGCACATATGATGAATAAGCTAAAAATATTTCCTTAAAGAATAGATTTCATACAAATCAAACAATAAATGTTTTTTATTCTTCCAATCGAAATTTTTGTTTCTGATCAAGTTATTTTCTACTACCAAATCATCGAAAATTATATCATTTTCTAGAAGTGCAATGTCATAGTCATCCATTTTCTCTTTTTTTTCTTCTCTTTCTTCTTCTTTCTTTTCTTCTTATTACTTTTATTTCTTGCATTTCCATATTACCCATCTACCACATGCATAACCTTAAAGAAAGTGCTTTGCATTAATATTATAATGCAAATTCCTATGATATAGCACATAAAAGTTATTTACACCTTTTGAATAATGTTTTGCCATTAAGTTCATAATAAATATTCATAATAATGAAACGACTTATTAAAATAATTTTTGCAACTTTAATTCATCATTTTGAACAAAATAGTTGGAAAGAAGTTTTCCAAAATGAAAATTATTGACTTATGAACTTTGGTCGGTAGTTGAACATGCATCCAAATGAGATTTTGCAAAATTTTGAAGAAGTAATGTAATATGCCTATAGCAGAGCTACTCCATAATCTTAAGCCAATGGAATAGATAACTTCTCCATGCAAAACAACAACCAACTTTGGCACAACTTATTCACCCTTATGCATAACCAAAGGTGGAGAATTTTGATTAATCAAATTTGAATTTTAGAATTTTGGTTCATTAAACGAAAATCTGAAGGAAAATGCAAGAAAGTAAATCAGACAAAACTTTTAAAGATATTCAACCACTAGACTTTATTATACACACCCCATAGAATTTTGGAGCCTTTGTTATGTAATAACTCCTTTAATTAACTTGAGCATAACGAAAAAGCATCACACAAACATTCTTTTATTAAAAAAATTTATGCCTAATCTTCAATAAAAAAGAATACAAGATGTATTTACCTCAATAATACACTTTACTCCAAGAAAATCCTTCAAATCTCCACCCACAAAAGGCCTTACTTTGGCACTTAACGCTATGCCAACACAATGCTTAGATGTAATGTTACTAGTCTTCCCCTCATTAGAAGGACTTGGTTATGGATCTTTCATCACACAGAAGTAGAGCCAAAGGAATTTTTAAAAATTTTGTTACAATAAAATTTAGAAAACATTAACCTTATTTGAATTTTATGGATATGTAATAAATATCAAAAATTCATTAAGATTAGAAGTTTTAAAAGAAAATCATGAGATTTGTATGATTATGAATATATGAAAGTGCTATGTTACAATAGTATAAGAATGTGCTTGAACATTATCCAAAAATGTTATTTCAATTAAAAGTCCCACGAAAGACAACCCTTTAAATGAAATGATGCTAGATGATTGAATATAATTCAAATCTATCGCATTTTTCTTAACCACATTATGTCATCTTCCACTTCTTCTTATTATTCTTGTTCTTCTTCTTCAACATCTTCCTTTTCTTCTTCTTCTTCTTCATCTTCTTCTTCTTCTCCTACTTCTTCTTTGTCTTCATTTTGTTGTTGTTATTCTTTTCTTCTACTTCTTCTTCTTCTTCTTCTCCTTCTTCTTCTTCCTCTTATTTCTACTTCTCCTTCTTCTTCTTCTTCTTCTTCTCCTCCTCCTTCTTCTTCTTCTTCTTCATCATCATCATCTTCTTCTTCTTCTTCTTCTCTTTCAACTTCTAATTCTTTTTAATCATCTTCTACTTTTTCTTATTCTTCTTCTTCTTCACAATGTTCTTCTTCTTCTTCCTCTTCTTCTACTTCTACATCTTCTTCTTCTTATTCTTCTTCTTCTTCTTCTTCTTCTTCTTCTTCTTCCTCTTCTTCGTCATCTTCCTCTCCTCTGAGTCCTTCTTCACTTTCTCCTTCATCTCCTTCTTCGTCTTCTTCTTCTTCATCTTCTTCATCTTCTTCTTCTTTTTCTTCTTTTCCTTCTCCTTCTTCTCTTTCTCCTATTTCTCCTTGTTCTTCTTGTTCTTCTTCCTCTTCCTCTTTTTCTTTTCTTCATCTTCTT
>JAIUJO010000450.1:182500-185000 GCA_023846275.1 Vanilla planifolia
TTTACATCATCTTCATCCTCAACCTCTTCTTCTTCTTCTTCAACATCATTATCATCTTTTACTTCTTTTTCTTCTTCTTCTTCTTCTTCATCTTCTTCTTCTTCTTCTTCTTCTTCTTCTTCTCCTTCTTCTTCTTCTTTTTCTTCTTCTTTTTCTTCATCTTCTTCTTCTTCACCTTCTTCTTCTTCACCTACTTCTTCATCACCTTCATCATCCTCCTATTCCTCTTCTTCTTCTTCTTCATCATCATCTTCTTCTTTTTCACCTTCTTCTTCTTCTTATCCTTCTTGGTTCTTCTACTACTTCTTTTCCTTCTCCTCCTTCTTCTTCTTCTTCTTCCACTTCTCCTTCTCCTTCTTCCTCTTTGACGTCTTGTTCTTCTTCTTCTCCTTCTTCTTCTTCTTCTTCTTCTATTATTATCTCTTCATCTTCTTCTTCATGATCGTCTTCTTCTTCATCATCATCATCTTCTTCTTCTTCTATATTCCCTTCTTCTTCTTCTTCTACTTCATCGTTATCATCATCTTCTTCTTCTTCTTCTTCTTCTTTTACTTCTTCTTCTACTTCTTCTTCTACTTCTTCTTCTTCTTCTTCTACTACTTCTTCTGCTTCTTCCCCTTCTTCTCCTTTTTCTTCTTTCTTCTTCTTCTTCTTCTTCTTCTTCTTCTTCTTTTCCTTCTTCTCCTCCACCTCAATTTTCCCCTTCTCCTTCTTCTATTTCTTCTCCTTCTCCTTCTTATCCTTCCTCCTAATCTTTATCTGCTTCTCCTTCTTCTCCTTCGTCTTCTTCTTCTTCCTCCTCCTCTTCTTCTTGATCTTTTACTTCTTCTTCGTCTTCATCATCTTTTAGTTCTCCTTCTTCTCCATCATCATCGTCATCTTCTTCTTGTTCTTCTACTTCTTCTTCTTCTTCTCGTTCTTCTTCTTCGTCATCATCATAATCATTGTCTTTTTCTTCTTTCTTTTCTTCTTCATCATCATCTTGTTTTTCTTTTTCTTCTTGTTCTTCTTCATAATCATCATCATCTTCTTCTTCTTCTTCACTTTCTTCTTCTTCTACATCTTCTTTTTCATCTTCTTCTTTTTCTTCTACTTCTTCATTGTCAACATCATCATCATCTTCTTTTTCTTCTTCTTCATCTAATTCTTCTTCTTTTTCTTGTTCTTCTTCTTCTTCTTTCACTTCTTCTTCATCTTCTTCTTCTTCATCTTCTTCTTCTTCTTCTTCAAGATCATTATCATCTTCTACTTCTTCTTCTTCTTCCACTTCTTCTTCTTCTTCTTCATCATCTTGTTCTTTTACTTCATCTTCTTCTTCGACTTCTTCTTTTTCTTCTTCTTCTCCATCTTTTTCTTCCACTTCTTCTTCTTCACCTTCTTCTCCTTCCTGTTGTGGTTGTTCTTCTCCTTCTTCTTCCTTTTCTTCTTCTCCTTCTTCTTCCTTTTCTTCTTCTTCTTCTTTTTCTTGTTCACCTTCTTCTTCTTCATCTTATCCTTCTTCTTTTTGTTCTTCTCCTCTTCTTCCTCCTCCTCCTCCTTCTTCTTCTTAAACTTCTTCTTTCTCATCTTCGTCCTCTTCTCCTTCACCTTCTTCTTCATCACCCTCTTCTTCTTCTTCTCCTTCTTCTTTTTCTCCTTTCTTCCTCTTCTCCTTCACCTTCTTCTCCTTCTTCCTCTACTTTTTCTTCTCGTTCTTCAATATTTCTTCTTTTTATTCTTCTTCTTCTTCTTCTTCTTCTTTTTCTACTTTTTCGTCTCCACCTTCATCTCCTCTTTCTTCTTCTTCACCTCCTCTTTCTTCTTCTTCTTCCTCTCCTTCTTCCTCTTTGTCTTCTTCTTCTTCTTCTTTTAATTCATCCTCTTTTACATTGTCTTTTTCTTCTTTTTCTTCTTCTTCATTTTCTACTTCTCCTTCTTCCTCTACTTCTTCTGCTACTTCTTCTTGTTCTTCTTCTTCTTCTTCAACTACTAATACAACTACTACTTCTTCTTGTACTTCAACTTCATCTTCTTCTTCATCTACTTCTTGGTCTTCTTCTTCTTGTTCTTCTTCTTCATCATCATCATTATCATCATCTTCTTCTTCTTCTTCTACTTCTTCTAGTTCTTCTTCTTGTTTATCGTCATCATCATCTTCTTCTTCTTCTTCTACTTCTTCTTCTTCATCTTCTTCTTCTTCTTCTTCTTCTTCTTCATCTTCTTCTTCTTCTTCTTCTTCTTCTTCTTTTTCTTCATCTTCGTTTTCCTCTTTTGCTTTCGCATCTTATTCTTTTTATTCTTCTTCATCTTCTTCTTCTTCTTCTTCTTTTTATTCTTCTTCTTCTTCCTCTTCTTCATCTTCTTCTTCCTCTTACTTATTATTATTATTATTATTATTACTATTATTCTCCTTGTTCTTGTCCTCCTCCTTCTTCTTCTCATTCTTCTCCATTACCTTCTTTTCTTCTTCTTCTTCTTCTTCTTCATCTTCCTCTTTTTCATCTTCTTCTTCTACATCTTC
>JAIUJO010000450.1:192500-197500 GCA_023846275.1 Vanilla planifolia
CTTCTTTTTCCTCTTTTGCATCTTCTTCTTCTTCTTCTGTTTCTTCTACTTCTTCTTCTTCTTCTTCATCTCCTTCTTCTCCTTTTCTTTCTTCTTTTTCTTCTTCGTCTTCTTCTTTTTCTTCTTCTTCTTCTACTTCTTCTTCTCCATCTTCTTCTCCTTTTTCTTCATCTTCTTCTTCATCATTGTCTTCGCCTTCTTCTCCTCCATCTTCTCCTTCTTCTTCTTCTCCTCCTTTTTGTTCTCCTCCTCCTCCTTCTCCTTCTCCTTCCTTTCCTTTTTCTTATTCTACTTCTTCTCTTTCTCCTTCTTCTCCTTCTTCTTCTATTTCTTCATCTTTATCTTCTAGTTCTTCTCCTTCTTTGTCTTCTCCTTCTTCTTCTTCTTCTTCTTTTCTTTTTCTTCTTCTTCTTATTCTTATTCTCTTACTCCTCCTTCTTCTTCTTTGTTTTCTTCTTCTTTCTGTTCTTCTTCTTCTCCTTCCTTTTCTACTCCTTCTTCTTCTTCTTCTTCTTCTTATTCTCCTCCGCCTCCTTCTTCTCCTTCTCCGTCTTCTTCGTCTTCATCTTCTTTCTCTTCTCCTTCTTCTTCTAATCCACCTCCTTCTTCTTCTTCTTCTTCTTCTTCTTCTTCATCCTCTACTACTTCTTGTTCTTCTCCTTCTTCATCTTTCCCTTCCTCCCCATCGCCTTCTTTTTCTTCTACTTCTTTGTCCTCCTCTCCACCTTCCTCTTCTTCTCCCTCTTCATCTTCTTCATCTTCCTCTTCTTCTTCTTCTTCTTCATCTTCTTCTCCTTCTTCTTCTTCTCTTTTTACTTCTTCTCCATCTCCTTCCCCTCTTTCTCCTTCTTGTTCTTCATCTTCTTCTTCTGTTTCTTCTTTTGCTTCTTCCTCTTCTCCCTCTCCTTCTTCTTCTTCTTTTTATTATAATTCTTTTTCTTCAGCTTCTTCTACTTCTTCTACTTCTTCTTCTTCTTCTTCTTTTTCTTCTTGTTCTTCATTTTATTCTCCTTTTTCATCTTCTTCTTCTTCCTGTTTTTCTTCTTCTTCTTCTTCTCCTCCTTCTTCTTCTTCTTCTTCTTCTTTTTGTTCTTCTTCTTCATCATCTTCTTCTTCTACTACTTCAACTTCTTCTTCTTCTTTTGGTTCTTCTTCATCATTATCATCATCATCATCTTCTTCTTCTCCTCCTCCTCTTCCTTCTTCTTATTATTCTTCTTCTCCTTCTTCATCATCTTCTTCTTCATCTTCTTCTACATCTTCTTCTTCTTCTTCTTCTTCTTCTTCTTCTACTTCTTCTTCTTCATCTTCTACTTCTTCCTCTTCTTCTTGTTGTTATTCTTCTTCTTCTACATCTTCTTCTTCTTCTTCTTCTTCTCTTTCTTCTTCTTCTTCTTCCACCTCTTCTTCTTCATGTTCTAATCCTTCTTCTTCTTCTTCTTCTTCTTTTCCTCCTCCATCTTCTTCTCCTTCTTCTTTTACTTCTTCTTCTTCTTATTCTTACTCTTTTTCTTCTTCTTCCTCTTCTTCTTCTTCTTCTTCTTCTTCTTCTTTTACTTCTTTTTCTTCTTCTTCTTTATTCTTCTTCTTCTTTCTCTTCTTCTTCTTCTTCTTCTTCTTCTTCTTCTTTTCCTTCTTCACCTTCTCCTTCTTCTCCTTCTTTTCCTTCTACTCCTTCTCTTTCTCCTTCTCCTTCTTCTTTTGCTTCTTCTTCTTCTCCTCCTCCTTCTTATGCTTGTTGTTCTTCTTCTCCTTCTTCTTCTTCTTCTTCTTCTTTATCTTCATCTTCTTCTTCATCGTCATCTTCTTTTTCTAGTACATCTTCTTCTTCTTCTTCTTCTTCTACACCTTTTTCATCTTCTTCTTCATCATCTTCTTCTTCTTCTCTTCTACACCTTTTTCATCTTCTTCTTCATCATCTTCTTCTCTTCTTCTTCTTCTTCTTCATCTTCTTATTCTTATTCTTATTCTTCTTCTTCATCATCTTCTTTTTCTTCTTCATCTTGTTCTTCTTCTTCTTCATCTTCTTCTTCGCTCTTCTTCTAATCCTTCTTCTTCTCTTACTTCTTCTTGTTCTTGTTCTTTTGCTTTTTCTACTTCTTCTTCTTCTTCTACTACTTCTTCTTCCTCCTCTTTTTTCCAATTATAGTATCTTCTTCTTCTTCCTCTACTTCTTCATCTTTGTCATTTTCTTCCTCTTACGTCGTCTTCTTCTTCTTCTTCTTCTTCCTCCTCTTACTTTTCTTCTTCTACTTCTTCTTCCTGTTCCTTTTTCTTCTTCTTCTTCTTATTCTTCTTCTTTTTCTTCTTCTTCCTCTTACTTTTTCATCCTCTTCTCCTTCTTCATCTTCTTCTTCTTCTACTTCATCTCCTTCTTCATCTTCTTCTTCAAGTTCTTCTTCTTCTTCTTCTTCATCTTCTTCTTCATCATCTTCTTCTTCAACATCTTCTTATTTTTCTTCAGCTTCTTCTTCCCTTCCCTTTTCTTGTTCTTCTTCTTCCTCTTCTTCTTGTACTTTTTTCTCTTCTTTTTCATCTTCTTCCTCTTCATCAACATCATCTTCCTCTTCTTCTTCTTCATCATCTTCTTTTTCTTTTGCTTCAACATCATAATCTTCTTCTTCATCATCATCATCATTATAATCATCATAATCTTCTTCTCTTCTTCTTCCTCGTCATCATCATCATCTTGTTCTTTTTCTTCTTTATCATAATCAACACAATCGCCTTCATCATCTTCTACTTCTTCTCCTCTTTTTCCTTCTTCACCCTGTTCTTCTCGTTCTTTTTCATTTTCTTTTTCCTCTTCTTCTTCATGTTTTTCGTCTCCTTCTTCTTACTCTTCTCTTTCTTCTCCTTGAACTTCTTCTCCTGCTTCTTAGCATTCATCTTCTTCTTCTTCTTCTTCTTCTCCTTCTTCTTCTTCTTCTATCTCTTCTTCCATTTGTTCTTCTTCTTCTTGTCCTTCCTCTTCTTCTTCTTCTTCTTCTTCTTCTACTACAACTACTACGACTTCTTCTTTTTCTTCTTCTCCTTCTTCTTCTTCTTCTTCTTCTTCTTCTTCTTCTTCTTCTTCTTCCATTTCATCATCTTCTTCTTCTTCTTCTTCTCCAACTTCTTCCTCTCATCCTTTTTTTTCTTCTTCTTCTTCTTCTTCTACTTCTTCTTCTATTACTTCTTCTCCTTCTCCTTCCTCTTCTTCTTCTTCTTCTATTACTTCTTTTCTTCTTCTTCTTCTTCTTCTTCTTCTTCTTCTTCTGCTTCATATTCCTCCACTTCCGCTTCTTTCTCTTATTCTTCCTCTTCTTCTTCTTCTTGTACTTCTTTTTCTTCTTCTTCTTCTTCTTCTTTGTCCTCCTCCTTTTCTTCTTCCTTATCTTCTTTCTCATCTTCTTCTTCTTCTTCTTCTCCTTCATCATTTTCTTCTTTTGCTTCTGCTTCTTCTTTTTCCACTCAATCCTCTTGTTCTTCTTGCTCTCCTTCTTCACCTTCTTCTTGTTTTTCTTCTTCTTCTTCCTCTTCTCCTTCTTCATTATCATCAACATCATCATCATCTTCTTCTTCACCTTCTTCTTCATCATCATCTTCTTTTTCCTCTACTTCTTCTTCTTCTTCTTCTTCTTCTTCTTTAACTTCTTCTACTTCTCCTATTAGTTCTTCTTATTTTTATTCTTCTTCTTCTTCTTCTCCAACTTCTACTACCTTTTATCTTCTTCCACCTCTTTCTCTTCTTTTTCTTCTTCTTCTTCTTCATCTACCTCTTCTTCCTCTTCTTCTTCACCTTCTTCTTCTTCTTCCTCTTCTTCTTCTTCTTCCCTTTCCTCTTCTTCTAATTCTTCCTCTTCATCTTCTTCTTCTCTTCCTCCTCCTTCTCCTTCTTCTTATTTTCCTACCTCTTCTTCTCCTTATTCTCCTTCTCCTGCTTCCTTTCCTTTTTCTTCTCCTCCTTTTTCTTGTCCTTCTCCTTCTTCTTCTTCTTCTTCTTCTTCTTCATCTACTTCATGTTCAACTTCTTCCCTGTCTTCTTATTCTTATTATTATTATTATTATTATTATTCATGTTCTTGTTCTTGTTCTTTTTTTTCTTCTTCTTCTTCTACTACTACTTCTTTCTCTTACTTTTCTTCTTCATCTTCCACTTCTTCTTATTCATTGTCTTCTTGCTCTTACTTGTCTTCTTTTTCTTCTTCTTCTTCTTCTTCTTCTTCTTCTTCCTCTTCATCTCCTTCTTCTCCTCCTTCTTCTTTTTCTTCTTCTTCTGCTTCTTCTTCTTCATCATCTTCTTCTTCTTCTTCTTCCTCTTCTTTTTCATGTTCATCTTCTACTACTTCATCTACTTTTACTACTACTTCTTCTTCTTCTCCTTATTCTTCCTCTTCTTCTTTCTTTCCTTCTTCTTCTTCTACTATTAATACAACTAGTACTACTACTTTTATTACCACTTCTAGTTCATCATCATCTTCTTCTTCTCTTTTTTCACCATTTCCTTCTTCTTCTCCTTCTTCTTCTTCTCTAACTTCTTCTTCTCCTTCTTCCTCTTCTTCTTCTTATTCTTCTTCTCCATCTTCTTCTTCTCCTTCTTCTTCTTCTCCTTCTTCTTCTTCTTCTTCTTCTTCTTCTTTCTCTTCTCCATTTGCTTTTTCTCATTCGCCTTCTTGGTCTTCTTCTATTTCTTCTTCTTCGTTTTGTTCTCGTTCTTGTTCCTCTTCTTCTTCTGCACCTTCCCCTTCTTCTTCTTTGTTAACATCTTTTTCTTCTTCTTCTTCTTCTTGTTCTTCACTTTCTACTTCTTCTTCATCCTGTTCTCTTTCTTCTTTGTTTTCTTCAACTTGTTCTTCTCCATCTTCTTCTTGTTTTATTCTTATTATTATTATTATTATTATTATTATTATTATTATTATTATTCTTCTTCTTCTTCTTCTTCTTTGTCTGCCTCTTCTTCTTCCTCTTCTTCTTCTTCTTCTTCTTCTTCACCTTCTTCTTCTTCTCCTTCTCCTTCT
>JAIUJO010000450.1:202500-205000 GCA_023846275.1 Vanilla planifolia
TCTTCTTCTTCTTCTTCCTCTTCTTCTTCATGTTCCCCTTCTGCATCTTCTTCTTCTACTTCTTCTTCTTCTAATTCTTCTTGTTTTTCTTCTTCTTCCTCTCCTTCTCCATCTCCTTCTCCTTCTCCTTCTTCTCCTCCTTCTTCTTCTCCTTCTTCTTCAACTTCTTCTTCTTCCTTCTCTTCTACTCCCGCTTCTTCTTCTTCTTCTTCTTCCTCTTCTTCTTATTCTTCTTCTTCCCCTTCTTCTGGTTCTTCTTCTTCTTCTTCTTCTTCTTCTTCCTCCTCATCTTCTTCTTCTTCCCCTCCTTATTCTTCTTCTCCTCCTCCTTCTTCGTCCTCTTCTTCTTTTTCTTCATCAATATTTTCTTCATTTTCTTCAACTTCTTCTTCCTTTCCCTCTTCTTCTTTTCTTCTTCTTCTTGTACTTCCTCCTCTTCTTCTTCGTCAACATCTTCTTCTTTTTCTTTTTCATCATCATCTTCTTCTTCTTCATCATCATCATCATCATCCTCTTTTCTTCTTCTTTTTCTTCTTCATCATCTTCTTCTTTTTCTTCTTCTTATTCTTATTATTATTCTTCGAGTTATTGTTCTTCTTCTTCTTCTTCTTCTTTCTCTTCTTCTTCATTGCTGTCCTCTTCTTCTTCTTTTCCTACTTCTTATTGTTCTTCTTTTTCTTCTTCTCCTTCTTCTCTTTCTCCTTCTTCTTCTTCTACTTCTTTTTCTTCTCCTTCTTCTTCTCTTTCTTCTTTTACTTCTTCTTCTTCATCTTTTTCTTCTTCTACTTCTTATTCTTCTTATTATTATTCTTATTCTTCTTCTACTTCTTCTTCTTCTTCTTCTTCTTCTACTACTACTAATTCTTCCACTTTTTCCTTTTTCTTCTTCTTCTTCTTCTTCTTCTTCTTCTTCTTACTTGCTCTTCTTCTTCTTCGAAATCTTTTTCTTCTTTTTGTTATTCTTCTACTTATTCCTCTTCTTCTTCTTGTTCTTCTTTTTCTTCTTCTACTCTATCTCTTTCTCCTCCTTCTTCTTTTCATTCTTCTCCTTCACCTTCTTCTTCTTCCTCTTCTTCTTCATTTTGTTTTTCTTCCACTTCTCCTTCCTATCAATGTTCTTCTTCTTTTTCTTCTTCTTCTTCTACTACTTTTTCTTCTTCTACTTCTTCATATTCCTTTTCTTCTGCTTATTCTTCTTGTTCTTCTTCTTCTTCTACAACTACTTCTTCTTCCTTTTCTTCTTTTTCTTCTTCTTCTCCTTCTTCTTCTTCTTCTTCTTCTTCTACAACTTCTTCTTCTTGTTCTTATTGTTTATCATCATCTTCATCTTCTTTTTCTTCTTTTTTCTCTTCTTTTTCTTCTTCTTCTTCTTCATCTTCTTCTTATACTAATTCTTCCTCTTGTCATTGTTTTTCTTCTTCTTCATTCTCTTATTCTTCCTCTTCATCTTATTCTTCTTGTTGTTCTTCTTCTTCTTCTCTTACTTCTTCTTCTACTTCCTCTTATTCATCTTCATTTTCTTCATCTTCATTTTCTTCTCCTTCTTTCTCTTCTTCTTGTTCTTCTTGTTCTTCTTCTTCTTCTTCTTCTTCTTCTTCATCTTCTTCTTCTACTTCTTCTTCTTCTTCTTCTTCAATTTCTTGTCTTTCTCCTTCTTCTCTTTCTCCTTCTCTTTCTCCTTCTTCTTCTTCTCCTTCTTCGTTATAATTTTCTTCTTTTTCTTCTACTTCTTCTACCATTGCATCTTCGTCTACTTCATGTTCTTCATCTTCATCTTATTCTTCTTCTTCTTCTTTTTCTTCATTATCTTCTTCTTATTATTCTTCTTCTTTTTCTTCTTCTTCTCCTCCTCCTCCTCATTTATTCTTCATCTTCTTCTTGTCCTTCGTCTTCTTCTTCTACTTCTTCTTCACCATTGTCTCCTTTTGCTTCTGCTTCATCTTCTTTTTCTAATTCTTCTTCTTCTTCTTCCTCTTCCTCTTCTTCATTTTCTAATTCTTCTTCATCTAATTTTCCTGATTCCTCTTATTCTTCATCTTCTTCTTCTTTCTCAATTACTACTATTTCTTCTTCTTCTTCTTCTTCCCCTACTTCTTCTTTTTCTTCTTCTTCCACTTCTTCTTTGTCTTCTTCTCCCTCTTCTTCTTCTTCTTCTTCTTCTTCTTCTTCTTCCTCTTCTTCTTCATGTTCCCCTTCTGCATCTTCTTCTTCTACTTCTTCTTCTTCTAATTCTTCTTGTTTTTCTTCTTCTTCCTCTCCTTCTCCATCTCCTTCTCCTTCTTCTCCTCCTTCTTCTTCTCCTTCTTCTTCAACTTCTTCTTCTTCCTTCTCTTCTACTCCCGCTTCTTCTTCTTCTTCTTCTTCCTCTTCTTCTTATTCTTCTTCTTCCCCTTCTTCTGGTTCTTCTTCTTCTTCTTCTTCTTCTTCTTCCTCCTCATCTTCTTCTTCTTCCCCTCCTTTTTCTTCTTCTTCTCCTCCTCCTTCTTCGTCCTCTTCTTCT
>JAIUJO010000450.1:207500-215935 GCA_023846275.1 Vanilla planifolia
TTTTCTTCTCCTTCTTCTTCTCTTTCTTCTTTTACTTCTTCTTCTTCATCTTTTTCTTCTTCTGCTTCTTATTCTTCTTATTATTATTCTTATTCTTCTTCTACTTCTTCTTCTTCTTCTTCTTCTTCTTCTACTACTACTAATTCTTCCACTTTTTTCTTTTTCTTCTTCTTCTTCTTCTTCTTCTTCTTCTTACTTGCTCTTCTTCTTCTTCGAAATCTTTTTCTTCTTTTTGTTATTCTTCTACTTATTCCTCTTCTTCTTCTTGTTCTTCTTTTTCTTCTTCTTCTCTATCTCTTTCTCCTCCTTCTTCTTTTCATTCTTCTCCTTCACCTTCTTCTTCTTCCTCTTCTTCTTCATTTTGTTTTTCTTCCACTTCTCCTTCCTATCAATGTTCTTCTTCTTTTTCTTCTTCTTCTTCTACTACTTTTTCTTCTTCTACTTCTTCATATTCCTTTTCTTCTGCTTATTCTCCTTGTTCTTCTTCTTCTTCTACTACTACTTCTTCTTCCTTTTCTTCTTTTTCTTCTTCTTCTCCTTCTTCTTCTTCTTCTTCTTCTTCTACAACTTCTTCTTCTTGTTCTTATTGTTTATCATCATCTTCATCTTCTTTTTCTTCTTTTTTCTCTTCTTTTTCTTCTTCTTCTTCTTCATCTTCTTCTTATACTACTTCTTCCTCTTGTCATTGTTTTTCTTCTTCTTCATTCTCTTATTCTTCCTCTTCATCTTATTCTTCTTTTTGTTCTTCTTCTTCTTCTCTTACTTCTTCTTCTACTTCCTCTTATTCATCTTCATTTTCTTCATCTTCATTTTCTTCTCCTTCTTTCACTTCTTCTTGTTCTTCTTGTTCTTCTTCTTCTTCTTCTTCTTCTTCTTCATCTTCTTCTTCTACTTCTTCGTCTTCTTCTTCTTCAATTTCTTGTCTTTCTCCTTCTTCTCTTTCTCCTTCTCTTTCTCCTTCTTCTTCTTCTCCTTCTTCATTATAATTTTCTTCTTTTTCTTCTACTTCTTCTACCATTGCCTCTTCGTCTACTTCATGTTCTTCATCTTCATCTTATTCTTCTTCTTCTTCTTCTTCTTCATTATCTTCTTCTTATTATTCTTCTTCTTTTTCTTCTTCTTCTCCTCCTCCTCCTCATTTATTCTTCATCTTCTTCTTGTCCTTCTTCTTCTTCTTCTACTTCTTCTTCACCATTGTCTCCTTTTGCTTCTGCTTCATCTTCTTTTTCTAATTCTTCTTCTTCTTCTTCCTCTTCCTCTTCTTCGTTTTCTAATTCTTCTTCATCTAATTTTCCTGATTCCTCTTATTCTTCATCTTCTTCTTCTTCCTCAATTACTACTATTTCTTCTTCTTCTTCTTCTTCCCCTACTTCTTCTTTTTCTTCTTTTTCTTCTTCTTCCACTTCTTCTTTGTCTTCTTCTCCCTCTTCTTCTTCTTCTTCTTCTTGTTCTTCTTCTTCCTCTTCTTCTTCATGTTCCCCTTCTGCATCTTCTTCTTCTACTTCTTCTTCTTCTAATTCTTCTGCTTTTTCTTCTTCTTCCTCTCCTTCTCCATCTCCTTCTCCTTCTCCTTCTTCTCCTCCTTCTTCTTCTCCTTCTTCTTCAACTTCTTCTTCTTCCTTCTCTTCTACTCCCGCTTCTTCTTCTTCTTCTTCTTCCTCTTCTTCTTATTCTTCTTCTTCCCCTTCTTCTGGTTCTTCTTCTTCTTCTTCTTCTTCTTCTTCCTCCTCATCTTCTTCTTCTTCCCCTCCTTATTCTTCTTCTTCTCCTCCTCCTTCTTCGTCCTCTTCTTCTTTTTCTTCATCAATATTTTCTTCATTTTCTTCAACTTCTTCTTCCTTTCCCTCTTCTTCTTTTCTTCTTCTTCTTGTACTTCCTCCTCTTCTTCTTCGTCAACATCTTCTTCTTTTTCTTTTTCATCATCATCTTCTTCTTCTTCATCATCATCATCATCATCCTCTTTTCTTCTTCTTCTTCTTCTTCATCATCTTCTTCTTTTCTTCTTCTTATTCTTATTATTATTCTTCTTGTTATTGTTCTTCTTCTTCTTCTTCTTCTTTCTCTTCTTCTTCATTGCTGTCCTCTTCTTCTTCTTTTCCTACTTCTTATTGTTCTTCTTTTTCTTCTTCTCCTTCTTCTCTTTCTCCTTCTTCTTCTTCTACTTCTTTTTCTTCTCCTTCTTCTTCTCTTTCTTCTTTTACTTCTTCTTCTTCATCTTTTTCTTCTTCTGCTTCTTATTCTTCTTATTATTATTCTTATTCTTCTTCTACTTCTTCTTCTTCTTCTTCTTCTTCTACTACTACTAATTCTTCCACTTTTTCCTTTTTCTTCTTCTTCTTCTTCTTCTTCTTCTTCTTCTTCTTCTTACTTGCTCTTCTTCTTCTTCGAAATCTTTTTCTTCTTTTTGTTATTCTTCTACTTATTCCTCTTCTTCTTCTTGTTCTTCTTTTTCTTCTTCTTCTCTATCTCTTTCTCCTCCTTCTTCTTTTCATTCTTCTCCTTCACCTTCTTCTTCTTCCTCTTCTTCATTTTGTTTTTCTTCCACTTCTCCTTCCTATCAATGTTCTTCTTCTTTTTCTTCTTCTTCTTCTACTACTTTTTCTTCTTCTACTTCTTCATATTCCTTTTCTTCTGCTTATTCTCCTTGTTCTTCTTCTTCTTCTACTACTACTTCTTCTTCCTTTTCTTCTTTTTCTTCTTCTTCTCCTTCTTCTTCTTCTTCTTCTTCTTCTACAACTTCTTCTTCTTGTTCTTATTGTTTATCATCATCTTCATCTTCTTTTTCTTCTTTTTCTCTTCTTTTTCTTCTTCTTCTTCTTCATCTTCTTCTTATACTACTTCTTCCTCTTGTCATTGTTTTTCTTCTTCTTCATTCTCTTATTCTTCCTCTTCATCTTATTCTTCTTGTTGTTCTTCTTCTTCTTCTCTTACTTCTTCTTCTACTTCCTCTTATTCATCTTCATTTTCTTCATCTTCATTTTCTTCATCTTCATTTTCTTCTCCTTCTTTCTCTTCTTCTTGTTCTTCTTGTTCTTCTTCTTCTTCTTCTTCTTCTTCTTCATCTTCTTCTTCTACTTCTTCTTCTTCTTCTTCTTCAATTTCTTGTCTTTCTCCTTCTTCTCTTTCTCCTTCTCTTTCTCCTTCTTCTTCTTCTCCTTCTTCATTATAATTTTCTTCTTTTTCTTCTACTTCTTCTACCATTGCCTCTTCGTCTACTTCATGTTCTTCATCTTCATCTTATTCTTCTTCTTCTTCTTCTTCTTCATTATCTTCTTCTTATTATTCTTCTTCTTTTTCTTCTTCTTCTCCTCCTCCTCCTCATTTATTCTTCATCTTCTTCTTGTCCTTCTTCTTCTTCTACTTCTTCTTCACCATTGTCTCCTTTTGCTTCTGCTTCATCTTCTTTTTCTAATTCTTCTTCTTCTTCTTCCTCTTCCTCTTCTTCGTTTTCTAATTCTTCTTCATCTAATTTTCCTGATTCCTCTTATTCTTCATCTTCTTCTTCTTCCTTAATTACTACTATTTCTTCTTCTTCTTCTTCTTCCCCTACTTCTTCTTTTTCTTCTTCTTCCACTTCTTCTTTGTCTTCTTCTCCCTCTTCTTCTTCTTCTTCTTCTTCTTCTTCTTCTTCCTCTTCTTCTTCATGTTCCCCTTCTGCATCTTCTTCTTCTACTTCTTCTTCTTCTAATTCTTCTTGTTTTTCTTCTTCTTCCTCTCCTTCTCCATCTCCTTCTCCTTCTCCTTCTTCTCCTCCTTCTTCTTCTCCTTCTTCTTCAACTTCTTCTTCTTCCTTCTCTTCTACTCCCGCTTCTTCTTCTTCTTCTTCTTCCTCTTCTTCTTATTCTTCTTCTTCCCCTTCTTCTGGTTCTTCTTCTTCTTCTTCTTCTTCTTCTTCCTCCTCATCTTCTTCTTCTTCCCCTCCTTATTCTTGTTCTTCTCCTCCTCCTTCTTCGTCCTCTTCTTCTTTTTCTTCATCAATATTTTCTTCATTTTCTTCAACTTCTTCTTCCTTTCCCTCTTCTTCTTTTCTTCTTCTTCTTGTACTTCCTCCTCTTCTTCTTCGTCAACATCTTCTTCTTTTTCTTTTTCATCATCATCTTCTTCTTCTTCATCATCATCATCATCATCCTCTTTTCTTCTTCTTCTTCTTTTTCATCATCTTCTTCTTTTTCTTCTTCTTATTCTTATTATTATTCTTCTAGTTATTGTTCTTCTTCTTCTTCTTCTTCATTGCTGTCCTCTTCTTCTTCTTTTCCTACTTCTTATTGTTCTTCTTTTTCTTCTTCTCCTTCTTCTCTTTCTCCTTCTTCTTCTTCTACTTCTTTTTCTTCTCCTTCTTCTTCTCTTTCTTCTTTTACTTCTTCTTCTTCATCTTTTTCTTCTTCTGCTTCTTATTCTTCTTATTATTATTCTTATTCTTCTTCTACTTCTTCTTCTTCTTCTTCTTCTTCTACTACTACTAATTCTTCCACTTTTTCCTTTTTCTTCTTCTTCTTCTTCTTCTTCTTCTTCTTCTTCTTACTTGCTCTTCTTCTTCTTCGAAATCTTTTTCTTCTTTTTGTTATTCTTCTACTTATTCCTCTTCTTCTTCTTGTTCTTCTTTTTCTTCTTCTTCTCTATCTCTTTCTCCTCCTTCTTCTTTTCATTCTTCTCCTTCACCTTCTTCTTCTTCCTCTTCTTCTTCATTTTGTTTTTCTTCCACTTCTCCTTCCTATCAATGTTCTTCTTTTTCTTCTTCTTCTTCTACTACTTTTTCTTCTTCTACTTCTTCATTTCCTTTTCTTCTGCTTATTCTCCTTGTTCTTCTTCTTCTTCTACTACTACTTCTTCTTCCTTTTCTTCTTTTTCTTCTTCTTCTCCTTCTTCTTCTTCTTCTTCTTCTTCTTCTACAACTTCTTCTTCTTGTTCTTATTGTTTATCATCATCTTCATCTTCTTTTTCTTCTTTTTTCTCTTCTTTTTCTTCTTCTTCTTCTTCATCTTCTTCTTATACTACTTCTTCCTCTTGTCATTGTTTTTCTTCTTCTTCATTCTCTTATTCTTCCTCTTCATCTTATTCTTCTTGTTGTTCTTCTTCTTCTTCTCTTACTTCTTCTTCTACTTCCTCTTATTCATCTTCATTTTCTTCATCTTCATTTTCTTCTCCTTCTTTCTCTTCTTCTTGTTCTTCTTGTTCTTCTTCTTCTTCTTCTTCTTCTTCTTCATCTTCTTCTTCTACTTCTTCTTCTTCTTCTTCTTCAATTTCTTGTCTTTCTCCTTCTTCTCTTTCTCCTTCTCTTTCTCCTTCTTCTTCTTCTCCTTCTTCATTATAATTTTCTTCTTTTTCTTCTACTTCTTCTACCATTGCCTCTTCGTCTACTTCATGTTCTTCATCTTCATCTTATTCTTCTTCTTCTTCTTCTTCTTCATTATCTTCTTCTTATTATTCTTCTTCTTTTTCTTCTTCTTCTCCTCCTCCTCATTTATTCTTCATCTTCTTCTTGTCCTTCTTCTTCTTCTTCTACTTCTTCTTCACCATTGTCTCCTTTTGCTTCTGCTTCATCTTCTTTTTCTAATTCTTCTTCTTCTTCTTCCTCTTCCTCTTCTTCGTTTTCTAATTCTTCTTCATCTAATTTTCCTGATTCCTCTTATTCTTCATCTTCTTCTTCTTCCTCAATTACTACTATTTCTTCTTCTTCTTCTTCTTCCCCTACTTCTTCTTTTTCTTCTTCTTCCACTTCTTCTTTGTCTTCTTCTCCCTCTTCTTCTTCTTCTTCTTCTTCTTCTTCTTCTTCTTCCTCTTCTTCTTCATGTTCCCCTTCTGCATCTTCTTCTTCTACTTCTTCTTCTTCTAATTCTTCTTGTTTTTCTTCTTCTTCCTCTCCTTCTCCATCTCCTTCTCCTTCTCCTTCTTCTCCTCCTTCTTCTTCTCCTTCTTCTTCAACTTCTTCTTCTTCCTTCTCTTCTACTCCCGCTTCTTCTTTTCTTCTTCTTCCTCTTCTTCTTATTCTTCTTCTTCCCCTTCTTCTGGTTCTTCTTCTTCTTCTTCTTCTTCTTCTTCCTCCTCATCTTCTTCTTCTTCCCCTCCTTATTCTTCTTCTTCTCCTCCTCCTTCTTCGTCCTCTTCTTCTTTTTCTTCATCAATATTTTCTTCATTTTCTTCAACTTCTTCTTCCTTTCCCTCTTCTTCTTTTCTTCTTCTTCTTGTACTTCCTCCTCTTCTTCTTCGTCAACATCTTCTTCTTTTTCTTTTTCATCATCATCTTCTTCTTCTTCATCATCATCATCATCATCCTCTTTTCTTCTTCTTCTTCTTTTTCATCATCTTCTTCTTTTTCTTCTTCTTATTCTTATTATTATTCTTCTAGTTATTGTTCTTCTTCTTCTTCTTCTTAATTGCTGTCCTCTTCTTCTTCTTTTCCTACTTCTTATTGTTCTTCTTTTTCTTCTTCTCCTTCTTCTCTTTCTCCTTCTTCTTCTTCTACTTCTTTTTCTTCTCCTTCTTCTTCTCTTTCTTCTTTTACTTCTTCTTCTTCATCTTTTTCTTCTTCTGCTTCTTATTCTTCTTATTATTATTCTTATTCTTCTTCTACTTCTTCTTCTTCTTCTTCTTCTTCTACTACTACTAATTCTTCCACTTTTTCCTTTTTCTTCTTCTTCTTCTTCTTCTTCTTCTTCTTACTTGCTCTTCTTCTTCTTCGAAATCTTTTTCTTCTTTTTGTTATTCTTCTACTTATTCCTCTTCTTCTTCTTGTTCTTCTTTTTCTTCTTCTTCTCTATCTCTTTCTCCTCCTTCTTCTTTTCATTCTTCTCCTTCACCTTCTTCTTCTTCCTCTTCTTCTTCATTTTGTTTTTCTTCCACTTCTCCTTCCTATCAATGTTCTTCTTCTTTTTCTTCTTCTTCTTCTACTACTTTTTCTTCTTCTACTTCTTCATATTCCTTTTCTTCTGCTTATTCTCCTTGTTCTTCTTCTTCTTCTACTACTACTTCTTCTTCCTTTTCTTCTTTTTCTTCTTCTTCTCCTTCTTCTTCTTCTTCTTCTTCTTCTACAACTTCTTCTTCTTGTTCTTATTGTTTATCATCATCTTCATCTTCTTTTTCTTCTTTTTTCTCTTCTTTTTCTTCTTCTTCTTCTTCATCTTCTTCTTATACTACTTCTTCCTCTTGTCATTGTTTTTCTTCTTCTTCATTCTCTTATTCTTCCTCTTCATCTTATTCTTCTTGTTGTTCTTCTTCTTCTTCTCTTACTTCTTCTTCTACTTCCTCTTATTCATCTTCATTTTCTTCATCTTCATTTTCTTCTCCTTCTTTCTCTTCTTCTTGTTTTTCTTGTTCTTCTTCTTCTTCTTCTTCTTCTTCTTCATCTTCTTCTTCTACTTCTTCTTCTTCTTCTTCTTCAATTTCTTGTCTTTCTCCTTCTTCTCTTTCTCCTTCTCTTTCTCCTTCTTCTTCTTCTCCTTCTTCATTATAATTTTCTTCTTTTTCTTCTACTTCTTCTACCATTGCCTCTTCGTCTACTTCATGTTCTTCATCTTCATCTCATTCTTCTTCTTCTTCTTCTTCTTCTTCTTCATTATCTTCTTCTTATTATTCTTCTTCTTTTTCTTCTTCTTCTCCACCTCCTCCTCATTTATTCTTCATCTTCTTCTTGTCCTTCTTCTTCTTCTTCTACTTCTTCTTCACCATTGTCTCCTTTTGCTTCTGCTTCATCTTCTTTTTCTAATTCTTCTTCTTCTTCTTCCTCTTCCTCTTCTTCGTTTTCTAATTCTTCTTCATCTAATTTTCCTGATTCTTCTTATTCTTCATCTTCTTCTTCTTCCTCAATTACTACTATTTCTTCTTCTTCTTCTTCTTCCTCAATTACTACTATTTCTTCTTCTTCTTCTTCTTCCCCTACTTCTTCTTTTTCTTCTTCTTCCACTTCTTCTTTGTCTTCTTCTCCCTCTTCTTCTTCTTCTTCTTCTTCTTCTTCTTCTTCTTCCTCTTCTTCTTCATGTTCCCCTTCTGCATCTTCTTCTTCTACTTCTTCTTCTTCTAATTCTTCTTGTTTTTCTTCTTCTTCCTCACCTTCTTCATCTCTTTCTCCTTCTCCTTCTTCTCCTCCTTCTTCTTCTCCTTCTTCTTCAACTTCTTCTTCTTCCTTCTCTTCTACTCCCGCTTCTTCTTCTTCTTCTTCTTCCTCTTTTTCTTATTCTTCTTCTTCCCCTTCTTCTGGTCCTTCTTCTTCTTCTTCTTCTTCTTCTTCCTCCTCATCTTCTTCTTCTTCCCCTCCTTATTCTTCTTCTTCTCCTCCTCCTTCTTCGTCCTCATCTTCTTTTTCTTCATCAATATTTTCTTCATTTTCTTCAACTTCTTCTTCCTTTCCCTCTTCTTCTTTTCTTCTTCTTCTTGTACTTCCTCCTCTTCTTCTTCGTCAACATCTTCTTCTTTTTCTTTTTCATCATCATCTTCTTCTT